>RQWE01000111.1:0-67409 GCA_004028395.1 Leptographium galeiforme
GGGGGGGGGGGGGGGGGGGGGGGAGGAATTTAATCTGTATCAGAAACGGCGAGTCTCTGCGTTCGCGTAGGGGCAACGGAAGAGGGGCGGGCGGTAGGCGGTTGGAGCGCAGGGGGCGGAAGGAAGAAGGTATTTGCCATGATTACACTGTATTTAAGGAGAGGTTTTCCTTTTTGGTGAGGATGAACATTGCGCAAAGTTTTCACATGCGACACCGTGTACTCGTACATGAGATGTCTCTATTTTGCCGGTCGTAGCGAGCCGTTAATAATGGATTTGATTAAGGGCTGCCGGTGGCTGCCCAGCAACAACCGTGGGGCAACAGAAAGAAGGGGGAAAGCAGGAGGGACGAGTCAGGTCGGCGCACGGGCCAGGTAACTGGGTGCTAGGTGGCTTCGGGATTAGCGCCGAGATGTGTCTCTTCCCATTTTCTCATCTCCCCCCCCATTTCCTCCCAAAAGCTGTTGAAGGGCACTCCGCCCCTCGTCTTTTTGTAACAGCGTGTCGACCATCGAGTCATCGAGGCTATCTCCGGTGTCTTGCATCGCAGCGAGTTGGATGATTGTTAGCCGCGCGCCCGGCACTCCACCCAGATCTTGCAGGAGCACTGTTCCACTCGAGAGAGCGCCGCCGGTGTCGCTGGGCTTCTGTTGTTTCGTCGGTCGCCATTGTGCATGCGACCGGGCTCGTGACTGGCGTCCGGTGCCGCGAAACGTCGTCTCCTCTTCTACTTCTTGAGCCTGGTCACCCGCGTCGGGGAGAGCGGCCGCTGCCTGCAGGTCGTGGTCTCCCGTTCTCTTCGGCTCGCGTTCTTGTCTGCGCTCTTTAGGCTCGTGCCCTCGACTCGATCCAAGTCTCGACAGCTAGGGACTGCAGCAACGCGGCCCCGTCATCCGGCGCCCGAATTTAAAATCTCCGGGCCGTCGGCAGAGTTGTGGCCCTGAAACCACTCCAGCGGACCGACTAGCTCGCCCAGACGACAGGCGACCGTTATACTATCACGATGGATCCCGGCTACGAGAGTCCCTCGGCCAGCGAACGCATGTACGGCCACCCCCAGATGGCGCCGAGCATTCCCGGGGGCTTTCCGATCGAGCGACAGCAGAGCAACACCAGCCAGGGCCAGGCGTGGGCGAATGGCTCTGGTTACGGGCAACAAGCAATACGGGCGCCGCCCTCTCCCTCGCCCGGCGACCGAGATCGTGGTCGAAATGTCGACCGAAATCCGGAGCTGGAACGTGATTGGGAGCAGGAGCCGCCGCGGAGCAAGGAACGGAAACACTCGCAGCAGGGAAGCTCGAGATCGCCGAGTGGCCCCTTGCGCATCTGCAACAAGTGCGGTGAGCCGCTGACGGGACAGTTCGTCCGCGCGCTCGAGGGCACATTTCATCTGGACTGCTTCCGATGCCAGGTGAGCTTTCATGAGGGGTGGCGGCGGGATCGCTGGTCTCGAGTTGGCTTTCGTCTGCTCACACATGCTTTAGGACTGCGGCCAAATTGTGGCCTCCAAGTTTTTTCCGGCGAGTGACAACGAGGGCGGCCCGCAGTATCCCCTTTGCGAGACCGACTATTTCCGCCGGCTGGGTCTGCTATGCTACCAGTGCGGCGGCGCCCTCCGAGGGTCATACATCACGGCGCTGGACCGCAAGTACCACGTCGACCACTTCACGTGCTCGCTCTGCTCGACCGTTTTTGGTGCGCAGGACAGCTACTACGAGCACAACGGGCAGGTGTACTGCCACTACCACTACTCGACGCAGTTTGCCCAGCGGTGCAATGGCTGCCACACCGCCATCTTGAAGCAGTTTGTCGAGATCTTCCGCAACGGCCAAAACCAGCATTGGCATCCAGAGTGCTATATGATACACAAATTCTGGAATGTGCGGCTGACGGCACCACAGGAGGGCACTCTCCAGGCGGAGTCGGGCGAGCTGGATGACACGGCCAGACGTACTCACGTGCGCGAGGAAGAGGAGCGGATGGAGGAGAAGGTTTTTCGAATATGGAGCGTGCTGTCGGCCTTTGAAGAGTCGTCAGCCGCGTGCATATCGGATATGCTGCTGCACGTCAGCAACGGGGCGTATGTGGATGGTGTGATGGTGGCCCGGCGGTTCATCGGACACGTCCAGATCCTATTCCACTCGGCCGACAACCTCGACGCGGCCATGGCCAGGTTTGAGCTGAAGAGTATGTCCCCCAGATCTCCCGATCCCCAGACCCCCCGATCCCCAGATCCGCCGCAGCGCATGTGTGCGTGCCTGCTGACTGTCCACAGGTCTATCGTACAGCCGTGAGGCGAAGCTGCTCTGCAAGAAGATCGTGGCCTTCTTCTCGCTGCTATCCAAGTCGCAAGACGTGACGGCCACCAAGGTCGGCGTGACGCAGGAGCTGCTGTCGCTGGTGACCAGCCTGGCGCACTACCTCAAGCTGCTGATCCGCATCTGCCTGCAGGGGGCGCTGCGCATCGAGAAGGAGCGGGGCACGTCCGACAGCCTGTACGGGTTTTTGGACGACATCAGCGCGCTTGAACTGATGAAGAACGAGCCGGAGGAGGGACTGGCGCAGATGATGGCCAAGATGGAGCCTCTGAAGGAGACGAACTCGGACCACTGCGCGGTGTGCCAGAAGTCGATCGAGGATGAGTGTGCCAAGAGCGGTAACCGGCGGTGGCATCTCGCGTGCGTGGTCTGCACGGGCTGTGCCAAGCCGCTGGGTGGCACCTTGGGACAGGCGCGGCTTCGCTACGACGGCGTGATCCGCTGCACCAGCTGCGAGGCGGGCGGCCCCGAGGACGCGTTGATGCCGCTGGAGCGGATCACGAAGCTGCAGCAGTACGTGTTCCTGCTGCGGGTGGCTCTGGCACGGCTACTAGAGATTCTTTACGTCAGCGGGGCGCTGTCCGGGGACGGGGCAGCGGGTGTGAGAGACGACGCGGGGCCGGGACCGGACGGCCAGTCTCGCCGCGACGTGCGGATGTCGGTGATGGGCGACCAGGGCCAGATGCGGGAGCCGTCGTCGTACGAGAACACGATTAACGATGTGCGGCGGCTGCGCAGCACGCGGCTGGATAAGCACCTGTCGTCGAGCTTCCGCAAGGCGCGGACGTCACGGGTGATGGACGGCCCGGAGGGCTCGGCGGCTCGGCCGGGGTCGGCCGGCGACAACGGGCCGGCGAGCAGCCGACAGCCGGGGCTGCAGATTGTGGAGGACCGGGAGGACGAGGCGGATGCGGATACGATGCTGGGCCACCAGGCGCAGCTGACGCTGGACGACATTCCGCGGATTGTAGCGGCAGAGCAGGCGCGCGAGCAGCTGAGCAACCGGGATTCTATGATGGGGCCGGGCGGTGGCCAGCTGGTACCGTACGGGACGGGCAGCCCATACGCCGGCGACGGGCGGGGGCGGATGAGCCGGGCGGGCCAGGCGGCAGCGGCGGCGGCAGCGGCGAGCCGACAGGGCGGGCGCAAGTACTTCTCGGAGCTGTCAGGGCTGGAGTACTTTATTGTGCGGCACCTGGCGGTGCTGACGATGCAGCCGATGATCGAGTCGGAGTTCTCGCTGGAAGAGCTGCTGGACTTTATCGAGAGTAGGAAACCGGCGACGTTCTGGAACAAGTTCGGCAAGGCGTTCAAGAACGACGGCAAGAAGAATGTGAAGAAGAAAGGCATCTTCGGGGTGCCGCTGGAGATGATCATTGAGCGGGACGGGGCCGACTCGACGGACGGCGTCGGGCCGGGGGCGCTGCGGATTCCGGCGATTGTGGACGACATTGTGTCGACGATGCGCAAGATGGACCTGTCGGTGGAGGGCGTGTTCCGCAAAAACGGCAACATCAAGAAGCTGAGCGAGCTGTGCGAGCGCATCGACCGCGACGGATGCGACAGCGTGGCGCTGGGGAGCCAGAACGTGGTGCAGGTGGCGGCGCTGCTGAAACGGTACTTGCGCGACCTGCCGGACCCGCTGATGACGCACAAGCTGTACCGGCTGTGGCTGGCAGCGGCCAAGATCTCGGACGAGGACCGGCGGCGACAGTGTCTGCACCTGACGTGCTGCCTGTTGCCCAAGTGCCACCGGGACTCGCTGGAGATCCTGTTCTGCTTCCTCAAGTGGGCGGGGTCGTTCCACCAGGTCGACGACGAGAACGGGTCGAAGATGGACATTCGCAACCTGGCGACGGTGATCACGCCCAACATTCTGTTTATGAACTCCAAGGCGCCGGCGCTGGACAGCGACCCGATCTATGCGATTGAGGCGGTGAACATGCTGATCAACAACATTGAGGAGATGTGTCTGGTACGTTTTCGTCTCGGTGTTTTTGTCCGGGTGTTGGCCCGTGTCGAACGAGGAGTGCGAGGAGTGCGGCTGCTGACCCCCCCCCCCCCCCAGGTGCCCGACGATCTGGTCGACGTGCTCAACGACCCGTCGCTGTTCAGCAACAACGGCGAGCTCACGACCAAGGAGATCCTCAAGCGGTTTGGCGACCGCACGGGCGGCAGCGGACGGCCGGCCGGCGGCGAGGTCATGAACCGACACGACTCGGCAACGCGGCCGCCGGCACGACGGGTGGAAACGGACCCGTCGGTGTGGAAGGGGGAGAGCAGCGTGCGGCCGGTGCAGGAGGGCCCGTACATGAACAACAGCGCGCCGTCGTACAGCAGCGCGCCGAACCAGAGCGCGGCGGTGCGGTGGCAAGGACAGGACGATGCGCGAGGCGCGACGCCGCCGCCGTACCCGTCGCAGCACGACCTGGCGGGCGGCGGAGGCGACCGGACGCCCAAGCGCGAGTGGCGCAACTCGGGCTGGGCGCGCGGCAACGGCGGTCCGCCGAACAGCGGATCTGTCGGCGTGGCCGGCCACGGGTAGACGCGGGCGGCCGCACGTCTTTCTGTTGGGCATTGCATCGCAACGGCGTTTTGGCTCATTGTCTGTTTGCCTGTTTGCCTGTTTGCCTGTTTGCCTGTTTGCGTTTGCCTATTTGCCTGTTTGCCTGTTTGGTGGTGTGCCGGTCTGCCTGTCTGCCTGTCTGCCGGTTGGCCTGTTTGACTGTTTGCCGGTTTGCCGGTCTTTCGGTCTGTCGGTTTGCAAGCTTGCCTGTCCGTTCCGTCCATGTTTCTTGTCTTGTCGTTTCTTTGCCATTCTTGGGTTCGCTTCTGTGGAACACGGCTCCACTATTTACGAGTTTCTTAACTACATAGCTTGGATGAACAATGGCTTTTGTAATTCAATTCTAACTTTCCAACTGTGACGCCTCCCCCCTACTCCACCATCAGCATGATGGACGATGGCACCGTGGACATGCGCTCGGCCGTCAGCTTGAGCGCCACACGCAGCAGCTCGCCGGCAACGTCGGGCTGGTCGCGCTGCAGCCGCTGCCAGGCTTCCCGCTCGAGCACCCAGACGATGCAGTCCAGGTCGGCGGCGACCGTGGCGGTGCGGGCCGTCTCGGAGAAGAAGGGCAGCTCGCCGCAGGTGGTGCCGGCCACGATGGTCTCGTGGTAGCGCTGGCCGTGGGCGAGGCAGTACTCGGCGCGGACAATGCCGCGCTCGATCAAGAAGAAGCCGTCGGCCGGGTCGCCGTCGCGGAAGAGCAGCTCGCCGGCGGCAAAGTGGCGCCGCTCAAAGTAGCGGCTGGCGCGGAACCAAAAGTCAACGTCGCGGTCGCTGACGTCGGCAAAGATCTGCAGCATCAGCCGCAGCGGCTCGCTGAAGCTCTGCCAGCGCGTCCGTCGTCGGTTGTCGGTCGCGTCGAGCAGCTCGCGAGCCGCCGCCTGCAGGTGGGTGCGGCGCGGCGAGCTGGCGAGCATGTCAAGGCCCGGGCTCGCCGCGTCGACCGTCAACATCGTGCCGTCGTGCGCCCCGGCGCCCGTAGGAGTCGGGCCCTGGGTCTGTGCCACGTGACTCGCATATAGCGTCTTGAGCAGCTCGTTCTCACACAGCTCGAGCGCCGTGTTGATCTCGGGCAGGAACACGACCTCGATGCCGTCCTCGCCTAGACCGACGGCGCGCAGGTCGTGGCCGAGCTGGCTCTCGGCGTCGATGCCGCTGATGACCAGCTGGATGTCGCGGCTGTCGAGCAGACGGCTGATGGTGTTGAACGCCTCGCCGGCCGAGTAGTCGAGGCCGGTAACCGGCCGCAGGTCGAGGATGAGGTAGCGCAGCGGACGCTGGTCAAAGGCATCGTCGGCGATGAGCGCGCGGATCTCGGCCTCGACGCCGACAATGGTGCCGAAAAAGAGGAAGCCGGCCAGCTTGATGATGCCAATCTGGCGGCCGACGTTGTGCAGGTACTTTTGCTGGGCCGCGTTGCGGCGCACGGTGGAGCTGACGCTCTCGCCGCTGCACGTCGATCGGATGGCCGACACCCGCGAGGCCTGCACGATGAGAGAGACAAAGGCGAGCAGGATGCCGACGCCGATGCCGGCGACAAAGTCGTACGTGCCCATAATGAGGACGATGGCGACGACGGTGGCGTACTCGGCCGGCTTGAGCTTCTTGAGCGGCAGCCAGACGGCCTCGACCAGCAGCTCGAAGCCGAGATCGAAAATAAGGCAGCCGACCATCATGATGGGGATGAAGCCGATGATCTTGGGGCCAACGAGCATGACGGCAAAGGTGAGCCCGGCGAGCTCAAAGCCGGCCAGACGGCTGTTGCCGCCGGAGCGGATGAAGAAGAGCGTGTTGGCGTAGACGAGGTAGTTTTGGATGCTGCCGAGCATGCCCGACAGCAGGTTCGAGTAGCCGTGCAGCTTCAGCTCGTGGCTGAGGTCCGCGTGATCCTCGCCAATGTTGAGGGCCAGCGCGGGCACGTTGATGGGCACGTGCAGGATACCGAAAAAGGTGAGGGCGAACATGGCCGGCACACACTGGACGATGGCGCCCCAGGCCACCTGGTCGAATTCTGGGAGGGTCAGCCGCGGCAACGGAGGGAAAATGGGGGAGGAAGACGTACTGTAAAGCGTGTAAAAGAACCACCACGGCTCGTCGGCCGGCGGCCCCTCAAAGACCCAGCCGCCATGGCGCAGGCTGGACGCATCGATGGGGCCGCCAATGAGGGCAAAGAGATAAAAGAAGAGGGGAATGGCGAGAATATAGAGAGGCAGAAAGTACTTGTTCGAGGTGTGCTTCTGGCTCCAGAAGAGCACGATCGACAGGCCGAGCGGGATGATCCACAAAGGCACGGTGTCGAGCTGCATCAGCTGGTGCAGCGTGTCGAGATTGTAGTTGAGGCTGCCGTCGATGCGGGCCGTGACCTCGAAGCCGGTGGCGACGAGAAACCATCCGACGCCGCCGATGCAGCCGATGAGAATGTGGCGCGGGATGAAGCCGACAATGTAACCAAACTGGAAGCGACCCATGAGATAAAAGACGGAGCCGGTGACGAGCGAGCTGAGGGAGTATGCCGTGATCGTCGTCGCAATGACGGCGTCGGGCTTGTCCTCACCAACAATGTCGAGGATGGTGAGGGCCATGTTGTGGAAGAAGGGAACGACTTCGATCTGCAGATGAGACGGTGAGTTTGAGACAAAATGCAGCTAGCAGTAAAGCGGGAGACCCACCAGTTCGGATCCGATGCCGCCCTTGAAAATGCTCCCGGACGAGAAGACGAGCTGTGACACAATCGTGCTGACGTAAAAGATGGAGATGCCGGCGGAGCCCAGATGCGCAAAGACGGGGCTGCCCAGCGGGAAGAGAATCATTCCTAGTGGGGTCAGCACAACACGACAACCCGACAGCGCCCAATCCACACGTACCATATGACAACGCGTCGAGAATGTTCAGCAGCAGGCCGACAAGCACCGCCGGCAGACAGGCCACCGGGGCGACGACGACATTTTCCCAAACGGCCCGGCGGTCCCAGCGCTTGAGAGAGGCAAGAGAGGCTAGAGGGCCAAAGCGGCCAAAGGAGCCAAAACGGCCGAAGCGGCCAAACGGGCCAACAGACGCACCTTCCGCCTCGGTTGGCTTCGAGGGCCAGCCCAAGAAGCGCAGGACACGCTGTCGCCCCGCCACCTTTTGGCTCTCCAGGTCGCAGCTGTGGCTGTCGGCCGACTGGACGCGTCCCAGGAGCGGCGTGGTCTCGACCGCCGGGAGGATCGCGGCCTCGTCGCCGTTCTCGCGGCCGTTGACCATCTGCGGCGGCGTCCCGTTCGATGCTGGGTAGAGAAACCCAATGGCCGCCTCATCGCCTTCCTCGTCGGAGAACACGGCCCCGTTTTGCGGGGACGTCAGGTCCTCCTCGTCAAACAAGCGCGTCTGCTGCGGCGGTGACCGCCGCAGAGCACGCGTCAGCAAAGACGGGCCTTCGTCGACATCCTCTGTTTGTGGTGCTGGTTCTGGCTCGACCGTCTCGCCATTGGGTTGTTGCACGGGCGTCGGCCGCGCCTCTTCGACGCCGTCCGCTTCCACGTCCACGTCCACGTCCGTGTCCACATCCGAGAACGAGGTCTGAAAGGAAGACGCCCGGTTGCGGTTGAGAAACGCCGGGCTGCCGCTGCTCTTGTCTGCCTGCTGGTAAGTCGCCAACTCGGCCGTGTCTTCACGGACAGACCGCGCGTATTGCGCCGTGCTCAGGTGGGCTGGGGAGGAGAGTCAGTCAAGATGAAAACCAGGTCTCAAGGGCCCTGGCCCTGCGGCAGGGCACGTGGGGAACACACCCAGATGGTCCCGGTGGGCGGTATTGATAAACGACCGGATCGGTTCGCGGTGTCCGCCCGAGGCGATGGACGACGAGAGTCGGCCGTCGTGGAGGTGTGAAGGGGCGAAAACGCTCGAGGAGCTGGGCGAGCGTCGTCTCCGGGCGCTCGGCAGCGAGGTGAGCGAGCCGGCACGCTGTCGGCCATAGGGCGAGACGTGGGCCGACATCGAGAGGGGTTGTGCAGACATGGCGAGATCGGAGGCGAGATCGGGGCGAGATCGTGAAGGGATCGGGGATGAGATCGAAGACGGGGCGAGAGATCGACTGTTCTGGTTTGATTGTCCTGCACTGCTGTGCATACCCGTCTTTCTAGACGGCGAGCATGACTCGAGGCGGATCAGACAGTCGACGGAGAAGGAGTGGACAGAGCACGAGAGATTCGTCTACTCAAGACGGCCAACGGAAGAGAGATGTAGTCCTAGGACCAAGCAGAGACGGAATTTCCCACACCAGCCCTGTCATGTAAGGAAGCAATACGCATCCACGGCAAAAGAAAAGTCAGAGGCGCGCAGCAATGAGGATGGAAAATAGGTATGCAATCCAGCTTCGACAGCTTTTAGCAAGAATGGGTTTGAAGCCGGGATCCACTCTTGTCTAGAAGGCTCCATTCTTTTAGCCCGGTTGTTGTGATGCGCTAGCGCTGTGCGTAAGTGCTGTATTACGAGCTGCACGATGTCAGACACTAAGATAACACATCTGTTGGTACTGTGTAATGACTGGCAAGTACGAGCAGGAGTAAGTTACAGTGCTGTTGTAGGGACGAGCACGATCTCTTACAACTACGTCGTAAGCGTATTTGCAGACCGGCACTCGCACACGGGAACTTATCCCTTGCACAGCTCGCCGTGCGAGTTTCGGCGCGGCAGGGCGGCCCTGTCTGCGCATGCTGCCCCATCGTATCTTACGAGTACTCGGCAAGGAATGGGGAGCAATAGCCCTGACACTTTGTGCTCGCCGCGCGATGCCAAAAAGACGCCGGCGTGTTTCACCGGCGCGCAGGATTGGCTATCGACGACTTGGCCGTGCAGGATTACTCGTGCTCGTACGGGTTGCTCGCACCATATCAATACAACACAGTGTTTGGGGCGGTTGGCCGATCCAGCGCGACTACGAGTACGAGTAAGGCTGCAAAACCTGCAGCGTCGCGGAGAAAAAAAAACTTTTCTTTTTTGCCGTCCATGTGAGCGCCAGGACCACCCACCCACACAGCCGCACGGCACACCCTTTTTACCCTGGTCTTCCGTCCGAGGGGCCGTTATATGCAGTCTGTCGCGCTACCACAAAACATGTGCCCCCTTTGCTGGATCTCCGCATCGAATTGCGTTACGGCTCGCGCAATGCACGTCAGACTCGTCAGACTCCTCATTCCTGTCGTCGCAAACGCAATCAACCACAATCTCCGTTGAGGACACGCAGTCGATCATCAACGTGCTCGTACGCTTATCGCATCGTATTCACAAGATAACTGGTGGGCATTGCGGCAGCCAGAACCCGAAAAAGAAAAACCGACAAAATCCTGTGCAGCATGCAGCTAGCCGCGCTGGGCAAACCACTCGTAGGAATCGACGCACGAGCTGCGCAACACCCCATGTAAAATCCGGCTTCCGTCCTGGCCGCATCCCGCTTGCGACCGGTCCAGGCGCGCCCCCGCAGGCAAGAACATCTCGATGACGAGCTTGGCCCTCAGCATTCTCCTCAACCCAACTTCTGCAGGTAGCCCTGCGCAATCAACCGCTCGACGTCACCCTGCCGCACGTAGAACTGGCTGTTTCGACTCAATGTGATGGATCTGGCCGTCAGTACTCAAGCGCGTCTCTCGGTCCTTCGGCGCTTCGGCGCCTCGGCGCCCCGTCTCCTCCGCACTCACCCGTATTCCGTCTGGATCTCTCCCGCATCCTTGAGCACCCGCACGTCAATGAACAAGTCTCGTGGCGGCTCCAGGCTGCCTGTCAGGTCAATGTCCGTCCACTGGCCCTTGTACGCCGCTAGCAGGTTCGAGTACTGCCGCACGTAGTCCTCCTCTGGCGGGCTGAGACTGCTGCTGGTCGTGGCCGCCCCGGCGCCGCCGTTGCCACCCGCCTCCCCGTCGAGACCACCGGCGCCGTCCCGCATCTGCTGCACCGACAGGTCCACCACGTCCGAGCCGTCCCACACCTGCTCCTCCAGCTTGTCCGTGCGCGTCCGGTGGTACGCCAGCAGACACCGCTTGTTGCGCCGCATCGCCAGGTGGTCGACCAGCAGCGCACACGCCGTCGCCCGGTCCGCCGTCGGATCGAACGAGCCCTCAAACGGCGCCAGCAGCTGCTCCACGTCCTTGCTGAGATCGCGCACCTCACGCGTCACCGCCCGCACCATCTCCGTCTGGTATGGCGGCAGGTGGGCTAGGTTCTGCGTCCGCTTGGCATGTTGCACCTGGAAGAGACGTGAGTACGGTAACATGCGGGTGTCTCATACGGCGACACGCACCAGCTTGTTGCCCAGATCGCCGTACATCGCGATGGCGTTGGCAGGCCGGGGTGCTGGTTCAGTGCGCTGGGCCTAAAAGGCGACTACGAAAAAAGAGTGCCAGCACGCGTCCGTAGCCAATCCGAAGCGGGCTGCGGTTGCCTTTTTAAGCGGCAGTACGGAGTTATATCTCCACAATGACCCAAATCTGTACGAGTACGCCTCATTTCGATCGGAAAAGCTCCGTGGTACAGACAAAATCGATTTAAAATTATCCTACCTGTCATAATATGCGTTTTTGGGGCATGTCTTTTTTTCTTCTTAAAGCATAGCTTCTATATCCGCTGTCTGCCTCAAAGCGCCGGACTACGAAATGGAGCCCTCCGCGAAGAAACCGTCTCTCCTGGAGCAAGCTACTCCAGTTTACAGCTTCTGCATGGCAACCTAGAGAAAGCGTATAGTTAGTATCAAGTTCAAGTCCAGAAGACAATTCAAGGCTGCTACTGTCACTGCTTACCACATCGCTGGACTGGACGTAGTCCTCGAAGCCGGCAATCTCGTCCTGGAGGTCGTCCAGAGAAACCTTCTCGTCCTCGATGACCAGGTTGATCTGCAGCTTCTTGATGCCAAAGCCAACGGGAACCAGCGTGGAAGCACCCCACAGAAGGCCGTCCTTCTCGATACCGCGCACAGACGCCTCCAGACCCTTCATGTCGGTCTCGTCGTCTGCAACAGTCAGCCTCCTGTCTTCCCTCCCATCGTTGCGTCAGTGTCAGGGGCTGCTTACCCCAAGGCTTGACGTCCAGCGTCACAACCGACTTGGCCGCCGGCTTTACCTTGCCCTCCTTCTTCTTGCGGTACTCGGCCAGGCGCTCTTCCCGGATGCGGGCTGCCTCTGCGTCCTCCTCCTCGTCATCGCTGCCAAACAGGTCGACGTCCTCCTCCTCCTCCTCGGCGGCCTTCTCGTTGACCGTCACAGTCGCCGCCTCGGGACCGTACACGGAGTAGGCCTTGGAGGCATCGCCAGGCAGGGTGGTGAACTCCTCCTCGTACGAGGCAATGTGCTTGTACCACCGCGCAGCGTGCGGGTACTTGCCAGCATCCGGAGCAGTCGTCAGGGCCTTGAAGACGGCGACATCAGCCTGGGACGTGGCATAGCTAGATTGCAAAATCTCGGTCAGCGACCAGGAAACAGAAGTGCGGCAGATGCAAGTATGCAACAAATAATCGGTGGAAAAATCAGAGATGCACAGAGTGCTTTGGAGGTCGTCATGCGTAGGTCTTGAGTCTACTCTGAAACACGGACCAAAATGTTCTCATCATATTGGGCTCGAGGGCAAAGCCCAAACAGGGCGGAAGCGAGGCATTGGAAAAAAGCAAAAGCAAGTAAACGGAAACGAAAAGAACACGTACTCGGCAATGTAAGAGCGGGTAGCCAGCCAGCCGTTGAGCACTGCACCGTTCCGTCAGTTTTGACTGCTCATGTTGTGTAGCACCTCTTCCTTGTGAGGGGAAGGCAATAGCAATAGGTAGCTGGATACGCCATGCTGTTCGCCTGGCGAGAAGCGACGCAGAACGTACCAGCAATACCGGCGTCGGTGGTAAGATCAGTGAAACCCATTTCAACGGAGTGAGCGGATGACCAGCTTTTTGTATCCGAAAAAGTGGGAAATTGCGAGGGAGAAGAGTTTTTGAGGAGGCTGGTGATGAGATTAGAAGTGGTGGGGGGGATGGACGGTGGGACTCTGGATGAAATGTTTTTTCATTCCCCTCTAAATTTCTGGTGTCGCTTTGGGCAGCCCCACATGGCCCGCCACCCAATCGGAGACGTGTGTCTGCCCATGAAACTGGATAGTCTCGATCGCGACGAGGATACTTGAAAAGCTGCTTCTCAACAGACCTGCTTTTTGGGGGGAAAATAATTGTCTCGGCCCCAGGTCATTACAACAGAGAGATGTGTCGATAGCGCACAGGATCAAGTAATTACAATTTCGTTAATGCAATATGTATGGCAAGTATGTAATTAACTGCATAGTCAACTATAGGACATGCAGGTACTGGACATACCCTGGCGAAGTGGGGTGCAGTAGATAAGATACCGGAAAGCTGGGAAGCTGCTCGAAGGCACTCGACCATGCTCGCGCGTCACCCGGTGCGTTCTTCTTTGTTCGGCAGCCGGGAGCTGCTTGTATAAAGTTGGGGTCACGAATCCTTGTTGAACCTTGTGTCTTCGGTTTTCTTCGTCTTGCGTACAACAAAATCACAAAGACGATGCTTGCCAGAAAACAACTTTTGATCGCTGCGAGCAGACGCCGTCTGCTCGATGCCTCAACGCGGTCTGCTGCTTCGCTAATTCGGCTTCGACCCACCGGCTTGACAACAGCTCCCGTACCTCTTGCTGCTGTAGTGAACCCACTCCGCCTGTCGCCGCTCGCAACCACCCGAGCTTATTCCAATGGCCGGCCACACCCCCCAGGCGGCACACACCGCATGGACATGGGTGGCGGGGAGGAAGAGAAGCCGGCATTGGAACAGTTTGGCGTTGACCTGACGGCAAAGGCACGGGATGGAAAGCTGGACCCGGTGATCGGTCGTGACGCTGAGATCCAGCGGACCATCCAGGTTCTCTCGCGGCGGACCAAGAACAACCCAGTCCTGATCGGCAATGCGGGCACAGGCAAGACGGCGATTCTAGAGGGTCTAGCTCTGCGCATCGTGCAGGGCGAGGTGCCCGAGAGTATCAAAAACAAGCGGGTCATCAGCCTGGACCTGGGGTCGCTCATTGCTGGCGCCAAGTTTCGGGGCGATTTTGAAGAACGTCTGAAAAAGGTGCTGAGTGAGGTGGAGAAGGCCAATGGCGAGGTGATCCTTTTCATCGACGAGCTGCACACGCTACTCGGGCTCGGCAAGGCGGAGGGGTCCATCGACGCGTCGAATCTGCTGAAGCCGGCGCTGTCCCGGGGCGAGCTGCAGTGTTGCGGCGCCACGACGCTGAATGAGTACCGACTGATCGAGAAAGATGTGGCGTTGGCGAGGCGCTTCCAGCCTATTCTCGTCAATGAGCCGACGGTCGAGGACACGATCAGCATACTGCGCGGCATCAAGGAAAAGTACGAAGTGCACCATGGTGTGCGAATCACGGACGGTGCCCTGGTGGCGGCCGCGACGTTTTCGAACCGGTACATTACGGATCGGTTCCTGCCCGACAAGGCGATTGACCTGATGGACGAGGCGGCCAGCTCGCTTCGGCTGCAACAGGAGAGCAAGCCGGAAGACATTATGCGGCTGGACCAGAAGATCATGACGATCCAGATTGAGCTGGAGAGTCTGCGCAAGGAGACAGACATTGCCAGCCGCGAGCGGCGGCAGAAGCTGGAGGACGACCTGAAAAAGTACCAGGAGGAGGTGGCAGGGCTCATGGAGCGGTGGCAGAAGGAGCGCGCTGAGATTGACAGCATCAAGAAGGCGCAGGGCGAACTGGACCGGGCCCGGGTCGACCTGGAGCGGGCGCAGCGGGAGGGCAATTTCGCGCGGGCGTCGGAGCTACGGTTCGGCGTGATCCCGCAGCTGGAGCAAAAGGTGCTGAACAGCGGCGAGGAGGCCTTGGCCAAGGCGGCCGGCGAGGCCGGCGAGACGAGCACGCCGCTGTTGCACGACTCCGTAACGGCAGACGACATTGCGACGGTGGTGTCGCGCATCACGGGCATCCCGGTCTCGAAGCTGACGTCCGGGCACATTGAGAAGCTGGTGCACATGGAGGACACGCTGCGGCAGTCGGTGCGCGGCCAGGACGAGGCGCTCAAGGCTGTGGCCGACGCTGTCCGGATGCAGCGGGCCGGCCTCTCGGGCGACAACCGGCCACTGGCCTCGTTCTTCTTCCTCGGACCGACCGGCGTTGGCAAGACGGAGCTGTGCAAGAAGCTGGCCGGCTTCCTCTTCTCGACCGAGACGGCCGTCGTGCGCTTCGACATGAGCGAGTTTCAGGAGAGGCACACCATCTCGCGTCTGATCGGCGCCCCTTCGGGCTACGTGGGCTACGACGACGCTGGCCAGTTGACCGAGGCCGTCCGTCGCAAGCCCTACGCCGTCCTGCTGTTTGACGAGTTCGAAAAGGCCCACCGTGACATCTCGGCCTTGCTGCTGCAGGTCCTCGACGAGGGCTACCTGACCGACGCCCAGGGTCACCGCGTCGACTTCCGCAACACCATTATCGTGCTGACCTCGAATCTGGGCGCCGAGATCCTCGTCGGCGCCGACCCGGCCCACCCCTACAGCGAGACTGCCGACGGCGACGTTGACCCGTCCGTGCGCAAGGCCGTAATGGACGTCGTCGCCGCCAACTACCCGCCCGAGTTCCTCAACCGCATCGACTCGTTTATTGTCTTTAAGCGGCTCGCCCGCTCCGCCCTGCGCGACATTGTCGACATCCGCCTCAAGGAGCTGCAGGCACGTCTGACCGACCGCCGCATCGTCCTGGACGTGCCCGGAAATGTACGCGACTGGCTGAGCGAGCGCGGCTACGATCCCAAGTTCGGTGCCCGGCCGCTGAACCGCCTAATCACGACCGAGGTCGGAAACGGCTTGGCTGACAAGATCATCCGCGGTCAAATCCGCATGGGTGACGTTGCCCACGTCAAGATCAACAACGATCAGACCGGTCTCGAGGTCTTCACCGAGGCGGCGGCGGCGGCGACGACGACGACAGATGGCGCGGGCGCTTCCGCTTAAAGTGATGGGGTGGGAAAGAAAAAAAATGGCGGTTTGATTTTTTACGGCGGTTGGCATTTGGGCGTTTTACGGCTATTATGAATTGGAAAGAAACAGGTCCTCACGATACACACACCCAGAGAAATTTAACCATTGTATATTAATTGGTACATTATATTGACTGCCATTCTACTGTGTACACGCTTCTCTTCACCATGCATAGTGTCTTGGGGGAGGCCTTACAAGGCTTGAGCGGCATAATGCTCTTTATACGTGAAGTTATGTATGCAGTTACGTCCGTGCCTTGACTCAAATACAAGACCAATAGTAACATCCTGTTTTCGTGTGGAAACTATATATTCAATCGACTGCTCCCATGATGCTCGCCATGGACAAGTCAACTAGCTAATCGGAGTATTTCAAAGAGCGGGAGAGGAAGGAACTGGCACTGCATATGATAAAACTCATAGACGGGATTTCGTGAACAGAGTGGAACGTGCGCAGCCCTCGCGTTATTTTTACGGCATGGAGAGAGGACGGCCTATCACAGCGGTGTTCTGTTTCGACGCAAAACGGGCAGCCTCAAGCCTCAAGCTTCACGAGATGTGGTCACATGCTTCCTGGGCAAATCTCCCACTTTAAAGGACAACAGGCGTTTTTCAATAGATTCCAATTTAAAAGTCTCCGTTAAGGACCAAGCAAACATGCACCACGAGCGTTTTACCTTACCCACATGAGCGCCCAATTTCCCTGCAAGCCAACGGAGAAAAAAAAGTTCCAGTTCCTCCAGCTCCAGCATGTGGACAGGCACGGACAAGCTTGCGAGCAGCCACGAAACAAGAAAAGAACGACCCGTCCCAGTCTGGCAGATGAAAGGAGAAAGGAAAGAGGGCATAAAACGAGAAACAAAGGCGTAATGTAGAAAATTGAATTCGATTTCTCATGGGAGGCAATACTGTACGAAAATACAAGAGAGCTATAGGGAGGGGGGCGACGAACAACGCCCGCCAACGGTGACCGAATGTGCGAGCCGGCGGGCGCAGGCGGAAGAGGATGGAGACAAGAGAAAAGCAGGCACGTTGGTTGTTCGACGGGAGGAACCAAGACCCAAGACGGTGGAGTGGATATCGAGAGCGAAGATGCCGAGAGACGCGCATGACCTTCGGTCTGGCTGGCACGTCTCGGCCGGGGCCCTTGTATTAAGGTCGGTGGCTGTTTAGTTGCCCGTCTTCCGCAGGGTCTGGGCGAGCCAGTCAAGACCCTCGTACAGACCGTCGCCCGAAGTGGCGCACGTCGACTGGATGTACTGCGTGGAGGAGGGACCGTCAGCAATGCAAGGACACGCTCTGGCGACAATAGCGGGGTCGTCTACTTACCCAGCCGCGTGACCGCAGGCTGTGCAGACCGAGCTTGTCTGTGATCTCGGCCGCATTCATGGCGTTCTAGGCAGCGTTAGCACCGGCGTATTCCCTTGGTGTAGATTTTGGAAGCGGCACGTACAGGCAGATCCTGCTTGTTCGCAAAGACAAGGAGGATGGCATCACGGAGCTCGTCCTCGTTCAGCATGCGCTGCAGCTCCTCACGGGCTTCGCTGATACGGTCGCGATCGTTGGAGTCGACCACGAAGATGATGCCCTGGGTGTTCTGGAAGTAATGTCTCCACAGAGGGCGGATCTTGTCCTGACCGCCGACATCCCACACGGTGAACTGGATGTTCTTGTACTCGACAGTCTCGACGTTGAAGCCTGGGAGCCGTTAGCGGGGGGATAGGCAGAGGCGACACGTGGCGGCTGCATACCAATAGTCGGGATCGTCGTGACAATCTCGCCCAGCTTCAGCTTGTACAGAATGGTGGTCTTGCCGGCAGCGTCAAGACCAACCATCAGGATGCGCATTTCCTTCTTGCCGAGGAAGGCGCTGAACAGCTTGCTGATGCTCAAACCCATTTTGGTGATTTATGGTGAACTTGGAGAAGGGATGGGAACAGGCTGTCCGAGAAGATTAGCGTCAGTCTGCAGTTGATATTGGAAATACAACAGCGGGGATTTGGGCATCATGAAATAGGAGATGTGGAGGAATCATCTGACGTATCCACGTCTTTATAGCAGCTCTGTTTCACGGATAGGTGCATGGAAAGGACAGCTGTTCGGTGGGCAAAACCCATGCAAGTATGACAAGATATTGGGAGGCTCAGGGCAAAACGCGGAGGTGGAGTGCTTCGCGTTGCCAGCCGCCATGCCTACTTCGGCGCCCATCACGAGCTTTGACGCCGTTTGTGAGCCAACAGGCAGATCCTGTCCAGGCAGCCGCGTGTAGCGAGAGTGGAGTGAAGGAACGCGATGATATTGGGAAGCGGAAACGCATCAGGCTGCCGCGAACCTGACGCTTTGGTTGATCCTAGTCTCGAGAGGGAGCACGCGCCCCCTCTGACCAGCCGGCGGCGAATAATATTCGTCCCATCTTGAGCGGATGAGGCACAGGCAGCCTTGCGGATGCCGACGGCCGTACACAGGCAAGACGGAGAGGAAAGTAGGAAGAGAGAGCTCGGGGGAGGGGGGGAAGGACGGGATGCTCGAGGGGGGGAAATGGCTGGCAGACAAGGGGACAATGAAGGGGATTAGGCATCAAAAGCGAGCGGCGACCGTTGCGCGTCTCTTCTGCAATTATGTATCGTGGCCTCGGGAGAGTCGTTGTGTGCTTCTCACCTCGAAAATTCGTTCGAAATCGCCTGTATTATAGGAGTGTTGTTGGTCGTTCGGTACACGACGAGGGGGGACGGCAGGGAAAGAGGACAGGCGGGCGATTTGTCGCGATGTGGCCAGAAGTGGGATTTGTCGGTGTGTGTAGTGTGATTTGGGAGGAAGGGAGGGAGAGAAATAGGGTGCGCGGAAAAAAATAATCCTAGCGGGACAGCGGACCAACACGCACGCCGCAAAGGATCTTGGAGCGATCCGTACAGGGAGCAGCTCCGCCGGCAGCGGCCTGAAGATACGAACAGGGCCGTGCGTGAGGCCTGCGCGGATAGCGTGTTCTCCAGCAGGAGGGTGGCTGGGCACAGGCGAGGGTGAGTTCTTCGGCTTTTCCCCTTTGGCCGGAACATCAGTCGGGCCGCCTTTCCCACCCCCTTTTCCGGCCTTTTCGTCCAGCGGGCCTTTTTACGACGTAGTGCCCTAGGCCGTTCGCCAGTGGACGTTATCAGGCCGCTCCACAAAGCGGCCCAAGCTGGTCCGCCACCGTGGCTACTAGCGCCAATCGCGACTCTGGCGAGCTGGTCTTTCGGCTCAAGAAAAGGACACGACAAAAAAGGGGTGGGTCCAGACACGCGAACACGAACAAAAGCGACCAGCGACGACAAACCGGTTTTCGCATCACGCTCTCTACATCTCGTGCTCATCGTCCCTGCACCATGGCCCGTCTCTTTCTCGGCCTGCTGGCCGCGGCAGCCGCATTGCTGCCGTCGGTTGCCGCACACAACATGCAGCTGCCGGCCCACGGCCGCGAGTGCTTCTTTGAGGAGCTGCATGCCGACGACACCATGACGGTGACGTACCAGGTGGGCGACCGCGAGTTTGGCGGCGCCGGCAATCTGGACATTGATTTCTGGGTGCGTGATCTCCTCTTCCTCGGCTGGGGCTGCAACGAGCGGCACGAGCTGCGCGGCTTGCGCGGACTGAACTGACTCTCCATCTCCCGTGTAGATCTCCAGTCCCAACGGCCAGTACGAGACGTTCCAGAAGACGACGTCCAACGGCGACTACACGTTCACGGCCCACCAAGACGGCAAGTACGTCTACTGCTTCAGCAACGAGCACTGGGGCGCATCCAGCAAGGAGGTCTCGTTCAACGTGCACGGCGTCGTGTACGTGTCCGACGAGGACAGCCCCAAGGATCCGCTCGAGGTCGAGGCCCGCCGCCTGTCCGACATGCTGGCCCAGGTCAAGGATGAGCAGTCCTACATTGTCGTGCGCGAGCGCACGCACCGCAACACGGCCGAGAGCACCAACAGCCGCGTCAAGTGGTGGAATCTGTTTGTCATTAGCGTCGTGATTGGAGAGTCCGTCTTCCAGGTCTGGTGGCTTCGTCGCTTTTTTGAGGTGAAGAGGGTCATCTGAGGGTTGGGGGATTCGCTGGGATGGGAGCGCGGGGTGGTGGTGGTGGCCAGGCTCAACACCTGTATTACGATAATTACACACTGGCGCTTGGCTATTAGAAAGCGGCGAAAAGCCTAGATAAAATTGCCTTTACTCGTCTAAACCATGGCCTATGTTCCCGTCAAATCGCTGGCAGACACCAAACTCATGACGGAGCCGATTCACCATAGACAATACGTTCCTTCAAACAGGTCATGACAAGATTCGCTCCAGTTCAACAAAATGCAAAAACAACTCATGGCCCTTGCCAAATAGAAAAAAAAAAAGAGACTCCGAAAGACCGGCAATGCCAAAAAGGAACCTCCCAAACGCCCAGTAACACCGAGGATGCAGACCCAGACCGGAATCGCCCAGCACCTCATGACGACGGATCGGTCCCGGATGCTTCGACCGCGTACGCGTCGCCGACCTTGCTCTCGACCGGCAGTTCCACTTCCTTGATGGGGTGCAGCAGCATTGGCGGCATGCACATGCGACCCTCGCCGCCACGCATTTCGCGCACGGACGAGTCGTTCTTGTTGGCATCGGCCTGCTCCTCAAACTCCTGGCCGCCGTCGTTGTTGACGCGCAGGCCGAGCCAGCGACGGTACAGGTTCGGCGCAAACCCGGCATTGTAATACCACGTGATGCCGAGCAGGTTGTGCTCCCGGCCAAAGACGGACGAGCGCGCGCCGCCGCTGGCCCCGTTCAGGCCGCCGTTGTACGTGTGTGCCATGTACTCGGTCGGCCAGTGGCGGTCAACGTACACCGGGTGAGGCACGTACACGGCCTTGTAGCCGTGCTGCAGGGCCGCCGTCGCCGGCCACATCTCCGAGAAGGCATGGTGCTTCTTGAAGGCCGTCTCGCGATGCATCGCGGTCAGCAGCCGCCGCGACATGCGCGACGCCGTGATGATCTGGGCCCGCCGCGGCGGCTTGCCGCCCTGGGCCGTCTCGTTGTAGCCCGTGATGTCGTCCGACAGCAGCCACAGGGTCCCCTGCGGATCAAAGATGGGGCTCATCGTGATCAGGTCCGGCTCCTCGTCCACGCCCCAGCTGTAGCGGTCCTTCTCGTACGTCGTCGGCGGCACCGGGTCGCCCTGCGTCTCGAACCAGTCGCCCGGGTCTGCGGGCCGAACCGGCCCCCATACGGGCTTCTCGACGGCCGCCTCAGGGCGGCCTGGGCCTTTGCCGACCGCTTTGGGCCAGACGGGGTTCGCGTCTGTCGTGCCAATCTCGGTCTGCACCCGGGTCATCTGGCGGAAGTCATCCCACGAACCGTGCACGTCCGGCAAGTAGAAGCGAGCGTTGCGCTCCCACAGGCCTTTGCGCGGCTGCTTGGCAGCCCAGTTCTCCATCTTGGTGAAGAGGTCGAGGGTGTGGCCCGTGTAGCGGATATCCATCTCCCACTGCCAAAAGTACTCATATTCGGGGTGCATCTGCGAAAAGTGTTGCATGGCCATCTGCAGGCCGCGGTAGACGCCATGCACGGGCAGGTCGGGGCCGCGGGAAAAGTGGTCGTGGATGCCCTGGTACAGCGCCAGCATCTGGGTCTCGGTCCAGAGGGTGACCAGGCCGCGGAATTCTGCCGGCACCGTGTCGACGATGTGCTGCTGGTACGTCTCGTCGTCGGCCCAGATGGGGTTCTTGGCGTCGTTCTTGACCTGGACCAGCAGGTGCACGTCGTAGCGGGCGCCCGAGGCCATAGACAGCTCCGAGATGAGAGCGCGCAGGTTCATAATGTCCTCCTCGTTCCAGACGAACTCGTCCCAGCACCGAACGACAACCGCGGTCCGTGGCGCATTGCTCTGGGGGTGTTCTGGCTTGGGCTTCTTGTCATCAGGTGCGGCAGGAGCTGCAGGAGCTGCAGGAGCCGCCGCTGCAGGCGCCGCCGCAGCAGGAGCAGAAGCAGTCTTACCGGCGGCGGCATCGGCAACAGGAGGAGCCGCCGCAGCCTCGCCGCGGGCCACATTGCGGGCGCCAACCTCGGTAGCACCATCGCTAATGTAGAAGCCCGTGGGCGACGAGGCACGGACGGGCGCAGGCCGGAAGCGGTGGGCATTGGCGCCGTAGCAGCGCTTCTGCACGTCGGCCCAGTCCACAGCGCTATAGTCGATGCGCTTGGCCGACTGCCAGACATCCTCGGAGCCGGCCTTCTCGCCATACTCGCCGACGCCGAGACCGCCAGAACGGACCGAGTAGCCGTAGCCGTACGGTCCAAAGCGACCGTAACGGTCAAAGCAGACATCCTCGGGCAGGTCCAGGAGCTCGTACGAGCCGAGCACATGGCGCGGAAAGCCCATCGGACGGCCCTCGTAGTAGCGCAGAGTCGGAACGTGTACGGTGTTCTCGCGGTCGATGAAGCACGAGACCGGCGGCGCATCGCCTCCGGCACCGGTGGCGGCATCGCCGGCCACAACGGAGCCGGGGTGCTTGTTGAAGGGGAGGCTGGGCGGCATCGGCCCCTTGTTGTTGTTGACAGGGGCGCCGCCGGCAGGGTGGAGGTGAACACGGGCGGGAGCAGCAGACGCACCCCCGGCGGCGTTGTCGGCCGGCTCGGTGACGTTGTAGGGCTGCTCGTCCTGCTCGCGCGGATACTCGGCGATGTTGTCCCTGAGGGGAACGAGGGTGCGCACGCCGCCGTAGTAGCGAGTCAAAAAGTCAAACGACTCCCAGACGGCCGGCGGCGGTGGCGGATGCTCGTACAGGCCGCTGGCGATCTTGCGGTTCTCCAGCTGGCTGGCACGCGCCAACAGCAGGAAGAAGAGGATAATGGTACCGACCATGGCAGCGCAGAGATAGCGGATCACCTTGTTCGGCAGGCGGTAGAGGTGGGCGCGCAGGCTCGGCAGTTGCCGCCGCCGGCGCGGCAGCCGCGCAAAAGTGCTGCCGCCGCCGGCCACGGTGCGCTTGGGCAGCATCAGCGTGCTGGTGGTGGCCGATCCGGACGAGTGCCGCGAGCTGTGGCCGCCGGCGCTGCGCGGAGAGGCGAGCGAGGGCGCGTAGGAGACATCGCTCTCGAGGTCGACCGAGTCGTCCGAGTCGGAGTCGGCCGAGGCCTCCGAGTCCGAAAAGTGCCCCTTTGCAGCACTGGACGAGCCTGCCGCAGTGGCGAGGCCGACCTTTTCGTACACGGGCAGGCGCTGGCGAGCGTCCTGCGACCGGAACAGCGCCGTGGGGAAGATGCCCATGGCTGCGAAGAATGTGCGGTGTCAGACGAAGGCGGGCAGAGCGGCGTGGTCATGCGCCCAGCGAGCGACTGGAATGGTGTGGCCCAAGATGCGCTCGTGGCTTCAAGACAAAGGTGAGATATCTGCAGAGAATCGACGTCGAGAGCATTCAGGGATCGCTCAAGACAGTCGAGTCAGATTCGGCAATATGTAGGAGAGTGAGTGGTATGAAGGAGAGCATGACGACAGGACGTCGGACACTGCGCCATGGGAGAGATAATGAAATATGCTCATCTCCCTGCCAACATTCGGTAGGGGGATGTCCATCCCCTAGAGTTAGTATTTCCCCTAGTCCCCGGGCCCTGTTGTTATGAGGGGCGGCTGGTGGACTCTGCCATTACCCATTGGTGGCTGCGATTGGTTGTGGCAACTGCAGTGCGACTGTACGCCCAAAACTAGTTGCTTAAGCAACCGTGCACCGAAAAGGTGGGGGCGCTTGTGGGCTGTCCGGTGGAGCACAAGGGGCGTTTGTCCGACGTTCATTGGCGAGCTCATTTAAGTTTTGCCCTCTGCGTCGTAAGCGAGCAGCCAATCTATGTTGGCGAAACCAAGCCTGGCCCAGCCAGAACACACCCATCCGAAGCCTGTACCGGATTCCATGCTCTAGCCTCCTTCCTCTTTTGTTCCCGTCGCTGCTCTAGTCTACCGATAATGCAGTACTACTCGTACTTGTGTGGCAACCTTTTGTCTGCAATGACGAGGCTGCCCGAACCCAAAGTCCCCGGAGCCCTGCCGTCACCGTTCTGCCGCCGATCTGCCCCTCCCTGTCTCCGTCGCGGCCCCGACAGTCCCCAAGCGGCGATCCCGCGCGAGCCCATGTCAGTGCCCACCGGTCCGGCCAGCTGTTGTGTTGGCCGGGGCCGTGGCCGTTGGAGTTGGACTTGATGTCTCCGCGAGGCTGCGGCTAATTGTCGCCCACAGAACCACCCAACAAGTCCAACAGACCCCCTCTTTTTTGTGATCCTTCCTTCGGCCGCTGCCGGCGCGCTGATTCGCTGCCGGCACTCCTTCGCTCCCATTTCGCACTGTGATTCGCCCCTACGAGTAGTCATACCAGTAATCGTTCTTTCCTCCTGCGGTCGCCACCTATCCGCCGCGGGGAAGCCCAACGAAAGTTTATCTGTATGGCGCCGTGCCCGCAGGCAGTGCGTCCGGTCGCGCCTGCTTACATACTGGTCGCTTTCCCCAAACAGTCATCGGGTCACGCGGCCGCCTCTCGTTCCGGCCTGCCAACGTATCATTGTTCTCGCCCAACCCGCCCAGCCCAGCCCAGCCCGTCCAGCCCAGCCGACGCGCCCTGTCCGGTTCGCTGCGCTTTGCACCGCAATATGCACCGTAATCTGCACAATGGCACACGGCTCATACGTGGCCGTCCTCCGACTGCGGGCGCTCCTCCTTCAGCGGCCCCTGCGGTTTCCCGCTTTGCCGTCCTCGGGGATCGCGGCATCGCCACCGACTCGTCCCTGCCTCGATAGTAGTCCGTTTCTGCGCCTAGTTCGGATGTCCACCGCTCCTCCTTCACCTCCTCAGTTGTGCTCATATGATCATCCGGTCCCTACCCATTGGCCAATAGATTGCTGCCCCGCCGAACCTCCCATGCCTGCGTTTGTGTGAATTGCCGTGCATCGTGCTTAAAGTCCCGGCCCTTCCACCTGTCTTTCCTCGTGGCCTCCCTTTCGCTCTCGTCTGCTCCCATCTCCCCTCGTCTCCCTGTCGTCTCCTAGTGTCTCGTCTCGTCGCATCTTCTCCCGTCTCCTCTCTCCCAGCCTGTCTTCCTTTCCGCAGTCTCTCCTCGGCACCGCTTCCCATTGGTACTCCCCCGTATTCCCTCTCTTCTTTCTCCCTCCATCTCGTCGTGTCTACTTTTCACAATGGCATCTCCAGATGCCTCCTTCCTCTCCCATGTGGCCCCCGCAAAGCCCGGCCCCTTCACCTCAATGGTACCGTCTGCATTGCAGGGGTCCGACGATATTGTCTTGAATATGGTCATCCGCCAAAACCCGTTCTCCATCACTTTGGATGCCCTCGCCATGCTGGTTGCTGCAATTCTGCTGGTAGTCGGGATGCACGTCCTTCAGACTAGCCTTCTCGAGGCCATCATCATCGTTGTGCCTCTGGTTCTGCTCATCCGCAACGACTATCTCAACTTCCTCCTGCTCGGCCCTGGCGGCACACCACCTACCTTTTGGGGCTACCTGCGCTTGCTCTGGTTCCGCCTCTTTGCCCTCCGCGATGTCTATCATAGCCCGCCTACAGCAGACTCCCTTCTTGCCCCTGCTTCCGGCATCCTCAGGGAGCTGCCATACCGACCCGGCCCTCGTCCGATCGTCGCCGGTCTGGCACCCCAGCGGCAGCTCAACCAGCCGGCGTCCGACCAGTGCGATACCGCTCTGCGTGTGGCCGTCCGGCGTTTGGCCCGCCAATATCCAGACAGCTTGTGCACGGCCACGTCCTGCATTGAGAAGCACGGCTTCGGCCTGTTTGCTCGCCACCCCGTCAATGTCTGGGGCCAGGGCGAAATCTTTCATATTCACGACACGGAAAAGTCCATGCACATGAGCCTGCATCCAGACGACATCAAAGAGGTGCTCGAGAAAGGCTGGGGGCAACGGCACCCACTGGCCTTCCGGGGCTGGGTGAAGGCACCGCTGCCCACTACCTTTGTCATGATATATGCCCCCCGAGGTAGGCACAAGAGCACCCGCAAAGGCCTGTCAAGTCTAACCTGTCTTAGATGAGAGTGATCTAAAAATCATCGCCAGGATCATTGAAGCTGCCATTTGGTACACAATTGCCCAGGAAATCAAACTGGGCGTGAGCGCCTC
The DNA here is from genome assembly GCA_004028395.1 of Leptographium galeiforme. Classification (NCBI taxonomy): domain Eukaryota; kingdom Fungi; phylum Ascomycota; class Sordariomycetes; order Ophiostomatales; family Ophiostomataceae; genus Leptographium; species Leptographium galeiforme. The sequence goes on from RQWE01000111.1 coordinate 26,032, forward strand.
GCCAGAGACCTCCCAAGAGTGCAAGTGCTGCTTCCTCACTTGAGACGCAGATCCTGAGACAAGGCTAATGTACTACGCAGAAAAATCCGGCTGTGAATTCGCCTCTTCAACCATATGTCCACTGCCCGTCTGTAGGTCTTCTTTGCTTCCCACAGAGCGTTGCAGGGGCCTCGCTGCCGGGGTCCCTCTTTCTTTTGACTACTACACTGAGCTTCACAGCGTAATAGCACAAGGGGAGAAAACACAAAGGGATGAGCTGGTCTGGTCGACGCAGCTACCCTTAACATGCTAGCCTGGCAGAATACAAGCCAAATGGTGCACAACGATTCCCCAATTTGTCCAAACTATACATAGTAAATAAGATATCATATCCTATCTGGATCGCTTGCGCTAAAACTCCCTATCTACTCCCAATTCACTACTTACGTCAAAGAGAAACCATGCGCGTTTATGCCAAGCGCCTGTTCCTAGCCAACAGTCGTCAGTCGTCGGCTTCCTGTTCCTCGTTGTCGCCGTTCTTGGACTTCTTGAATTTCTCCCGTCCCGTCGCCACGGTTGCCTCAACGACTTGTCCGGCAAAGGCCCGCCCGTCCATCATTTGCACACATGCTGTTGCGGCGGCGGCCGTTTTGAATTTGACGCTGACCACGCCGGCTGCTTCCTGGTCGAATAGGACCACGTTGGTGACCTCGCCCAGCTTGGAGCACTCCTCCCGGATGTCTTCCTTGATGTCCAAGAGTGCGGCCGGATCCTCGTCCAGCTCTTGTTGCGTAAACATGTGCTTTAATACCACCACCTTGTCCCACTTGGAGCTGCTGCCCCCGCCACCGCCGCTGTCTCGGTACGGCCGCTCCTCGTCGCTGCTCCAGTCCGCCAGCTTGGCGTCCAGCTTCTGCGTCTTCTTGATAATCTTTTGCTTGTCCTGGTTGTTGCTGCCGCCACCACCGCGTCCTCGCGCAACCGGGCGTGTCTGGTTCTCGCCGCCGGGGGCCGTGTCTGCGGTCTTGGAGCCGCCGGGAGCCTCTGCAGCGCCTGGCTCGCTTTGGTAGTTGGTCTTCTTGTAGCTGGCGTCGGCAGCCTGCACGCGCATACGCGGTGTGTCCGCAGCGGCGGAGAAGCGAAAGTCGGTGTCGTCCAGCAGCATAATGGCCATGTCGACGCTTTGTGGCTTGAAAAAGACGACCAACGCATCGCCCTTGAATTGGCCGTCGGCACCCGTGTACAGTTTTATGCGCGGTCGGCCCGAGTCGATCTCCTCGGCAATGACGCCGCACTTGCGCGAAAACAATTCGGCCACCTCGTCGATTGTCGCGTCCGACGGTAGCCCGGTGACATAGACGGCCGTGTTCTGCTTCGGTCTCGGAGCGGCCTGCCCTGGCCGGGCCCTCTTGTTGCTGTCCGGGGCGCCGCCGGCATGGTTTCTCTTCTTTCCATTTGTGTCTAGCTATATTTTGGGCAAATGGAAAACAGCCGACCAGAGCGGAGAGGGCGAAGTACGGGTCAGTTCGTCACGAGCTCCGGCTCTCTAGCCCGTGGATAGGATGTGAAGGGGAGAAAAAAAAACAGGAAAGAGAGCACCCGTGGTTCACCCAAGCGGATGCCTCACGGCAGAGGGGAGAGAAGGGGTGGGGAGTGATAAAGCTGCAGAGAGGCGTCGGGCGCAGCTTACCTCACGGTCGCGCGCCTGGTCTTGCTTGCGCTTCTGGCCTTGCCGCGCACCGCCGGCTGTCTTCGGATTGTTTCCATGGTCGCCCGTCGTCTGTCTATCGGCGTACGAAGCCAGCTCTGCGGCAACCATCTGGTCGTGTTCGCCATCGTCATGTGGGATCCAGCGCTTCAGCGCCTGGTCAAACTCGAACTCGTTCCCGTCTTCTTGCACCGCAATGTATTTGCCGTCGAGCTTCGAGAACGAGATGCGGTCGTCGTCGTTGAATGTGGAAATGTCGGTCGGAAACGACAACATCTCAGCGGCAGCACCGTGGGCCATGGCGAAACCGATCAAGCTGCCACGACTGCGGATCCGAGTAGTGCCGTTTGTTAACGTAAAACGCCTTTTGCTAAACACGGATGCAGTGGCCGTTAAGATGGAGAAAGTTAACTTGTTGCGAAGCTATTGCGAAGAGCCTTATTATTGGCCAGTCGATATAGACACAGTGTAATTTATTACAATACGAGCACTCGTACTGTGACAGACTCATACTCTCCTCAACGACTCGTTTACATGCTCAACGTCTAAACACCCGTATATATCCGCCGTCGGTGCAGAGAGTACGATACTCTGCCCTTGTGAAGTTGCATGCACCTGCTAACGTCGCTGCTTCTCCAGCTTCTCCTGAACGGCGCCCTTGACTCCCTCCACGAAGGCCTCCACTGCCTCCCCTCCGCCCAGGGGCATAGCACCCCCGGGCAGGAATCCCTGGTTCTTGACGGGAATGGCGAGCGCATCTGCTATGCTGGGCAAACCGCCGTCGCGAATAGCCATGGTCAGGCTTGCCAGACTTTGGTGGAACTGCGGCGTGCGAAGCACCTTTTCCAGGAGGTCCTTTTTCTCAGCAATGGTCATTGCCGCCTTGGCAGCCGCGGCCGCTTCAGCGGTTGGCTCAACAATATCTCCGTCCTCGGTGGCGTCCTGGTGGCTGAGGATAAGTACCGTCGGTGGCAGGAAGCTGAGAAGACCGTCAATGTACTCTTCGCTGGCGCCCCGAATCATGGGAATGGTGACGGGAGGCTCCAGAAGATCGTTGAGCAGCGGATAGATCTTCTCACGTGGCCCTTGGCTCGCAACGCTCGGCTGGCCGGACAGAGAAGCGAGCAGGTTGCGCACTACAGTGGCAGCGTCCGTGGGCGCCGAAGATGAAGCACTGCAACAACACGAATTAGCAAAAACTCTGGTCCCAAAGTCAAACAGGTCAAAAGAGAAACACAGCCACAGAAATAGGCCCTTGTGCATCTGAACGCGAAAATAGAAACCCCAGTCTATTGTACATGGCCGTTTCTGCGGCAGCCCCAGTCCCTGTTTCATTCCGGGTTTTCTTTGGACAGCCGTGGTGAGTTTTGCCTTGCCATGTCTTCAGAAGAGAAGAAAGTGTGCTCGGTGAAACCCCACTAGTTTCCAAACTCCGATGGCTGAATTGATGTGATGAATATTCATACAGTTATTTGATTTTTTTGGTCGGATTTCATAATTCTTGCCTTTCTGCCTCCCATTGTTCTCAACGCTGTCTGAAAGGGAGACGGAACACCTACGCTCTCGCTCCATCAGCTCCGCCCTCACGGGCATCCTCTCCTTCGCTGCGGACGTCGCCGCCCGTGGCATCTGGACCGGCGCTACCAGAAGCGTGGGGGTGACTCGAGTCGCCGTGACCCTCCACGTCCTCCATGGTCTCGTCATCGTCGTCGTCCCTTCGGCTGTCGTCCCTGTCGTTCTTCACCTGGGCCAGCTCGCGGCTCACGTCGAACTCCTCGCCCTGTAGCAGTCGGTCGACAATGTCACCGATCTTCCGATCCCGAGGGCTTAGCCAGGCAGGATCGCCGCTAGCAGCCTGTGGCTTGGACTGTAACCAGAAGAGGTGGCGTTGCGAGGACGATTCAAATTTGAGCGCAAAGATGCGTCCGTTCGTCTTGGCGGAGGGATGGCCAGAGGATGCGCCATCATAAGGAACAAAGTGGCCGTCGGTCGGCACCATCACGAGGTTTAGTGTCGGATCATCAATCGGTGCGCTCCGAGGCCGCCAGCAGAATCGGATAAGTTCTGTGCCGACAATTAGTAGATGAAGATCGTCCAGAGGTAGGCTAGTGTGATCGCATACCATCTTCAGAGTAGAGGTAGATGTACCCAGGCTCCGAAAGCGCCTTGACCTTGTGGGGGCGAGTCGATGTCTGGTGCAGGCGGACGTCAGTGACCCGGCCCGTGTATCCGCTGTCTTGAACAACTCTCGGCCGCCTGGTGAAATCGAGAAATGGAGGGGAAAGCAGGAGCAACTTACATCGACATCACAAAGCCCAGCCTTGAACGTAATGATGGGGATAATCGACATACTGGGTAGGTAGGAATCTCAAGGTGCAGGAATAGAACGGCCGAGTGCTGCTGTGTGGAGTCGGGTGTCGTCAGAACGTTGTTGATACTGAAGCTTGGGAGCTCTCTCCACCAACGCGACCGTTGCCAAAAGACACAAGGCTGCCAAATCCGTGACGTTTCAGTCCCACTGTCCGGCAGCTGACCGCCAGCTGCCAAGTATGCCGCCCACACGACGGCAATATAGTATCACGTGCCTCATAAACAGCACTAACCAATTTCGTGTAGGCGTGAAAAGGGCTTTGCCACCAGCCGTCCTGGGCTAGCCCAGGCGGCCGCACACTTTGGCAAAAAAAATGGCACATGGCGGCTCGCCGTAGGGTTTGTGGTGTGGCTAATTTTTCTAATATTCCTGTGGTGTGGTTTTTTTAACTCCTCCTTCCAATCCCGCAACTCATAAACGCATCGCCGCACTCGCGAATCGACAACCACGCAAAGGAGTTGGGTTTGGTAACTTCTTTTTTTCCCTCAACATTTTGTTCCACACGCCCACAATGTCGACGGCACCCACGACGAAGAAGTTTGGCAAGGCCAGCCGGAGTGTGCCTCACCACACACAGCGGGCCCAGAAGTGGTACTCCGCCGAGGAGGACGCACAGCCGAAGAAGGTCAGTAGCAGCAGGAAAGGCGATGGCAGGAGTCGAGGAGGCGAGGGGGGGCGCGGCGTGTTGCGCGTGAGATGCGGAGAGGGAGAGAGGGAGGAAGGGGGGGCAGATATAGACACGACACAGATATGCGACCAGAGGAGACGGCCGTGATAGCCATCTGGGATTGGCGATGCTGCAAGGTCGAGAAGCAGTTTGCTAACATTGCTTCGTCTCACAGGTCCGCAAGGCCCTCCGTCCCTGGGCCCCGCGCAAGTCCCTCGAGCCCGGTGCCATCCTCATCCTCGTCGCCGGCCGCTTCCGTGGCAAGCGCGTCGTGCTCCTGAAGGCGCTCGACCAGGGCCTGCTCCTGGTGACGGGCCCCTTCAAGGTCAACGGCGTGCCGCTCCGGAGAGTGAACGCCAAGTACGTGATTGCGACATCCGAGAAGGTCGACCTGTCCGGCGTGGACGCCAAGAAGATTGAGGAGATCGCGGCACCCAACTACTTCACGGCGGAGAAGGCCAAGGAGAAGGCCAGCGAGGAGGCCTTCTTCAAGCAGGGCGAGAAGCCCCAGGTACGCTTTGACGCGGAGAGACAGCCAAGAGCGAGGCGGCCACACGGAACGGCTACTAACACCCACTGCAGAAGAAGGTTGTGCAGGCGACGCGCGCAGAAGACCAGAAGGCCATCGACAAGGCCCTCATTGCGAGCATCAAGAAGGTCGACATGCTCAGCAGCTACCTCGCTACATCATTCAGCCTGCGCAAGGGCGACAAGCCCCACGAGATGAAGTGGTAAACGAAGCGACAACCGGCCGTGGCGTGGAATTAGGTTTCCGTGCTGTGGTGTTGTGCTTTGTTCCTTTTTGTCTTGTTTCTCTCCGACGTGATGCATCACAGCTCTCGCGGGCTGTTGTGTAAGAGGATCGACGGAGAAGCCAGATGGATGTTGGGCGCGTGTGGTTTGCGTGGAGAAGAGGCGGCGGGACAGAACGATCCAGCCTTCCTCGGGATGGTTTCCGTGGGCGGTGTCGACCTGGGTTGCATGTGTGTGCGTTGATGTTTTCTGTTAATTTTCTTGCACACACGTATGGGACGACAACAGCCTTTTGTGTGGGAAAAAAACAACTTTTAAAAGGGCCAACGGGAAAAAACTCAAAAAGACATATGACATCAGAACACAAAAAAATATTGAAAGTGCCTCGTGTCTACATGTCGTGAACTTGTCTCTCATCCCCGGTCGGCCCAGCTGCTGATGATGCCCTCCAATGTTGGCTCGTATTCCTTCAGTGTGACCTTGCCGGTCGCCTCGTCCAGGTACGTGTTGGCCTGTACGAAGACCTTGCGCGGCTGCTTGTTCTGCAGGACAACGTCGCGCACTGCGGTGCCCCAGTATTCCAAGCCGACGCTGGACATCTTTCCGGCAAAGAAGGCGGTGCCGGCGGTGACATCGGCGGTCGCCTTGTAGATGTGCAGCTTCTGCAGATAGTCGGCCACGGCTGCGTTGGTTAGAATGGGGTAATCGTTGAAAGAACACAAGGGGTAGAAGGGTAGACGTGCCTTTGCGCCCGGTAGTCAGAATCTTGGACCGGTCCAACCTGATCGTCAAGTCAGAGAGATCATCCTTGGCGTAGTCCAGCTTGCAGAAGTCGTCGCCGGCTTCAAGGAAGCACTGCCTCGGATTAGTAAGCAGTTTATATGCAGTCACGGGTGCGCAGACGTACGCGGAGAATAGAGAAGCGCGCCTGGCAGTGAGGCTGTCCCCATTTCTGGCTCTTGGGGTCCCAGAACTCGACCGATGTGAGGCCAGCGCGGGCCATGGAGAGATACGAAGCGTACAAGACGTCGCCAGCCTCGCCGTTGATGTCGATGTCACCGTTGCCAAAGCCAAAGATCTTGAGCACGGGGAACTCGCAGCTGAGGTACATGGCAACCAGCTCGGCGCGACACTCCTCGTAGGCGCCAGCCAGGCCACCGAAGACGGAACCCCAGGTCTGGCCAGGCTTGTACCAGGACGTGACAGGGGCGCCCGTCAGCGGGCTCACGGGCGGGTGGTCGCGGTCAAAGTTGAAGACACCCGGGCTTGTCTCCTGCAGCAGCTTGCCGCATCCATGGCCAGTCAGCTCGTGCAGGCCAACCTGAACCTCAAAGGCACCGTCACGGTACTTCTGGTAGACATCCAGGTCCTCGTCGCGGATAAATGGAATCTTCTCGTTGGGGGCCTTGGCGCTCAGGACGTTGCCGAGCGAAACGTTCTTGAAGCCCTCGGTTTGGCGGATGTCGTCGTAGTTGGGGATGTTAATGCCGGCCGGGATGCCGGAGCTGCAGAAAGTGAGGACCTCGAGCGATGTGAAGTCGGGCGAGAGGAAAACGTCTTTTTCAAAGTCGGCCGTCCAGGGCAACAGGGGAATCAGCTTCGGGGCAGCGGTGACGAGGCCGCCAAAAGCACGGGTCCGCTCGAGGTTGACGACAGCAGCAAAGCCCTCCCACTCGCCGCGTGTGCCAGCCGGGTCGCGGTAGGTCTCGATGAAGCCAATATTACACTCGACCATGGGACCCTTGTCACGGATCCAGTAGCGCTGGCTGTCCTTGAAGGCGAGCAGCGAGCCGTCGTGGAAGGAGTGGGAATAGGCGAGGTGCATCTTCTTCTGAGTCTCATTGTCGGCGGTCTCGGCGGCCCGCGCAATATAGCCGGCAATAGCCGCCATCTCAGGTGCGTGGTCTCCGTAGACGAGGCGGATGGTGGCACCCTTGAGTGGGCCGTCCTCGTCGATCACAAAGTCGGTCTGTGCGCTCTTGATGTCGCCGCCGTCCGCCGGCGGGGCGGTCACAGCCGAGGCAATCAGCAGCTCATAGATGTTGCTGTCTTTGTGCTTGCGCAGACGCGTGTTTTCCGGCAGCAGGCCCTTCTTCTCGGTCCAGTTGGCCACGGCCGCGATCTCAGCCTTGGTGATGTCGGGCGAGTCAGGGTAGTACGTCGTCAAGTGGCCTTCCTCGGTGTAGCCGAGGTGTAGCAGTCCCGCAGAGGTGGCCGAGAAGATGCCCCCCTTGGTGGCGGCATAGTACTTTGCGGCTTCCGGGGACGTGCGGGCCAGGGCGGCAAAGGCGGACTCGGGAGCGCGCGGGATGAACTTGGAGTCACCAAAGCTCTTGTAGTTGCCGCCGTTGCCTAGGAATTGGGCCGTGTATTCCAAAAAAGCGGTCAGGTGGTCATCCTCGATGCCGGCAGCTTTGGCCAGGGCCTTCCAGTCGCCGTTGGCGGTTTTATTGAGAGCGAGGATGAAGTCGTAGATGGGCTCCGCTTCGGGCGACACCTGGCGGAGAACGATGCGGTGGCCAGCAAAGGCAGCTCTGGCCAAGGCAGAGTGTCAGTCTGGCGCACAGGAATCGTGATAGGAACAGCGACAGCCTACCTGCTAATGAAGTGGGCGTAGCGCCTCTGGCTATCAGTAAGCGAGTCGAAGTGCTTGGAAATCTCCAACCGGACTACGCTGGGGGGCGCGTCGGCCAGGTAGTGGTTGAGTTCGAGGGCGGCCAGGGCCATGGCGGTGCTGGTAAAGGACCGGCGGGAGACAAGGCGGGGAAGTCTGGGAAGCCGGCTAGGCGAGCCGTGAACAAACGAGAGGGTCCGGAAAGTAGCGGCAGGAGTAGAAGCGTACAGGCTGTCTGTCGAGGGATTACAGTGTGATGTGTGGCGCAAAAAGGTGTAGCGGACACGGCCGAGTCGGGTCGTGAGACTCATTGAGGGGAAGCTCAAAGGGGCTTGTGTGTGGTTGGCTGCCAAGGAGCTGTAAAGACGCAAAACGGCAGTGGAACCGTGGCGCAGGGACGCCACACCCCCCCAGCTGTCGCCAATGTGGGGAAGCAGCAGTGCGGGACGCAAAGCCTGTGTTAATCGTAGTTTGTCCCCAGCTGCTTTAATGTTCCGGTCTCGTGGGGACTCATGCACGAGAAATTGCACCGTAGCGAGCGGGCGAATGACTGTATTACTTCGGTTCGCTGAAGCTATGCCGTCATAGGGCACCTTGTGAAAGAGGCAAGCTGCACGAAAACGTAAAGGCTTACACGAGAACGGACAGACTTATGCGACCTTCTATTACGACGTAGGGCAAGGCTGATCTTATGACCACAGTTCGCCGGGCCGCATGAAACCTACTAGACCTTGAAGTAACTCTTATTTGGTACAATCGATAGGTCTAAATCTCTTAACCTAGTTTCGGTCGTACAGAAATGATAAGGACAGCCGAGACCATGTATGCTGTTAGAGGCCAAGTTTGAGGATATTTTGGGACTGGTGAAATTATGAAGTTAGACTTGACATTGAAGTCTAGCAGATTTCGTATAATAGAGAGGAAGGTTTATATTAATGTCCGGCGATGTATGCGTAAGTCTCTCTCAACGCACTAGGCTCATCAGCAAACGATTTTGGCCCCGATATGATTTCGTCGTAAATTGGCTTGCGACCAGGAGATTGCTACGTGAAGAACACGGCATGATACGCGGACTGCAAGGCCTATTGGTACCGAGAGTACCCGAAAGATGCAAAGAAACGACCATTTCGCTGTACTTGAAACTCGGATAATATCGTGGCACGGGATCAAATGTCGTGTAATCAACATAAACACCACCCGATCGCTGGCCAGGCTTCCAGGCCGAAGTAGCGAACGTGTGGAGGCACACCGGTCCCGGTCGACGTACGGAGTAGTGCGCTAGCCCATCACGTGGAGGCGGACACCCCCACGTTCCCAGCTAGGAGAATAATGGCAGTCCTCGCCGAATCGCTCCGCCCTCGGACGACTGCGCTGGAATTACGGAACAGAAGGCACGCAAGAGGGTACACCTGCCAATTCCATCAGCAGCGTCATGCAACTCCCGTGGCGGTGACTGGTGTCCCATGACTGACATTGCCTGTGCGGAGATCCGGGCAGAGCGAAGCCCAATGGTTGGGAGTCGTTAATAGTTTCCCTGATTTTATAAAATTTCTCGTCTTTTTTCTCTGTCCCCTGGTGCGAAAGCTTTTCCACCAAACAAATCACTAGACTAGCCTGGTGCCGCACCGTCGCCTGCCATCGGCGCTGAAATCGGGCTTACAGCCACCGAGCTATTCTGTCGGATATTATGCGCCGCCCGCCTGCTACATCCCACTGGCCGGTCTAACGTCGTATGCCTGCCATGTTCGGCCTCGACCCTGCAGACGCTTCATTGCCAAGCACCAACGGCACGCATCCGGTGACCGTGGGACCGTCGCAGCCCCCAATGCGCAAATTGTAACCAAATTGTAACCAAACAGCAATGAGATACTCCGCGCACTCATCCGTCAGCGCGGGCGGCCCAGGTCAGAAGACATGGTTTGCCGCTAATTTGGTCACTAGTCTCTCCGATCCGCCGCCTGCGATTTCTCACCGGCCCCTTTGGCCTGACTATTTAACCCCCCCTGGGCGCCGTTGGTGTCCAGCCCAACGGATTCTCCGTTGCTATCTGAACGCGGTGCTGAGTCTCGCTTCCTCCAGTCCACCGCAGCCTTTCGTCGGTCCGGAATCCCTGTTGAGGCCATTGTGACCGTCTCTGTTGTGACCGACTTGGCCAGCGTGTGCGACTTTGACGACCAGGATATTAAGGCAGACAAGAAAGCTGTGTGGCACGCGATCGAGAGTCCTAGATACAAGAGGCGACAGTCGGGGCGCCTGCACGACAAAAGGACGAGAGACGAAATCCCCGAACCGAAATTACAAAAGAACGATCAAGCAGCCCTGCCAGTAGGATGCTTTCTTCACTTCCATGCCCACCAATGGCTGTTACCAAAGACGCTGCCGTGTCCAATGGCGACACTGCGGATCACCACATCTGGCTGGTGATCGGACCGGCCGGCACGGGCAAATCGACGCTGGCCGAATTCCTGGCTAAGACGCTATCCCTGCCGTACATTGAGGGCGACGAGGTAAGAACACTGGAACTGCGAGGAGAATGGACAGCGTGACGCATCCACTGACCTGTCCAGTACCACCCGTCGGCCAACATTGACAAGATGCGCAACGGCACCCCCCTCACAGACACGGACCGCTGGGACTGGCTGACGTCGCTGCGCGAGGAGTCCATCCGCCGCATCGCCAATGGCAGCGGCAGCTCGGTGGTGTTGACGTGCTCAGCACTCAAGCGCAAGTACCGCGACGTCATCCGGGTGGCGCCCTACTTCCACGCCGGCGTTCACGTACACTTTATCTTCCTGCACGCCGATGAGGCCACGCTGCAGCAGCGCGTGGCCGGCCGCCAGGGCCACTACATGGGCCCCGGCATGGTCCAGAGCCAGCTCGACATCCTCGAGCCGCCCCAGGCTGACGAGACCGACGTTCTCTACATTGACGTCGGCCGGTCGATCGCCGAGATTCAGGCCGACGTTCTGCAGCGCGTGGCTGACATCACGAAGAGTGACAAGAAAGTATAGGCAGCGGCCGTCCTCGGCGGCTCTGCTGTCCTCTGTCTTGGTTTCCTTTGTGACTATTCAGCGTCCTTGCGTCTCGCAACCATGCGAAAACCGGAAAACGGGTGTTTGGATACACAAGTTGTCGTCCTTCGACACAAGGCGCCCCTGTTGCATTTAGAACGGACGTATATCGGCCGAATATTGGATAAATGTTACACGTAGACTTTTTTTTTGCAGCTCACTCTCTTGCTCATCGCAGCTGCAACACCATTGTATCCGGCTGCTCGACCAACTGCCGCACCAGGTCTGCGGCCCGCGCCACCGTCGCCCCATCCACGACACGGTGGTCGGCGCTGAAGCTAAAGTGGCACACGTGTCTCTTGATGATGCGCTGGCTCGCCGTGCCGACGCCGTCGTCCGAGTCGTCCGCAAAGGCCGGCACGGTGCGCAGCCGACCGATACCGAGGATGGCCACCTCGCGCTCGACCACGACAGGGCTGAGGTAGGTGCCGCCAATGTTACCGATATTGGACACTGTCATGGTGCCGCCTTGCAGGTCTGCCGGCGCGAGCTTGCCGATCTTGGCCAGGCCCTGCAGCCGTGCCAGCTCGGCCGCGATCGACAAGACGCTGCGTGCGTTGACGTTGTGCACCACGGGCACGACCAGTCCGGCTGGTGTGTCCATGGCGACGCCAATGTTGTGCTGGCGGCGGTAGACGAGCCGGGGCTTATCCGTGCTGTCGGCCGGCGCCTCGACGCGCGCATTCAGGACCGGATACTGCAGCAGCGCCAGCGAAACAGCCTTGATGATAAAGGGCAGGTATGAGAGCTTGGTGACGCCGTCATCGGCCGACTGCGCCCGTGTGGCGTTAACCCGCTGCCGCAGGCGGAAGAGCTGCGTAAAGTCAACCTCATCGGCATACAAAAAGTGCGGAATGGCCAGCGACTTGGTCATGGCCCGGAACATCTGCAGCGGCATGCCAGTCAGCGGAACCACCGTCTCCTCCTGCGGTGCGTCTTCGGCATCGATGGCGGAGGCTTGTGCAGCTGTTGGGGCGGTTCCTGTGCCAGCCGACTCCCTCTTTTTGACAAATTGGTGGAGGTCCTCCTTGAGTACGCGACCGTCCTTGCCGGTGCCGTCGACCTGCGTAATGTCCACATCCAATTCCTTGCACAGGTGGCGCACGGCCGGCGTGGCTAGAGACGAGCCTGAGAACTTTTTCTTGGGTGCGGCTTCAGTTGGCTGCTGCGGCTGCTGCCGAGGTGGCGGTTGTGCCGGTGCCGCTGGTGTAGGTGCTTCCGGCACCACAGCATCCTTGGCCGTCTGTGGCTTGGCCACCTCGGCAATGTCGATATCGACAAAAGGCTTGCCAACCTTGGCCATTTCTCCAGCATCATAGTGCAGCCTCTTGACGACACCGGAAAATCGGCTCGTAATCTCGACCGTCGCCTTGTCGCTCTGGACTTCGCACAGCGGCGCAAACTCCTCAACGCGAGCGCCAGGTTCGACAAACCACTGGATGATCTCGCATTCGACGATGCCTTCGCCGATATCGGCTAGCAAAACAGGCTTCACGGCGAGTCGAGGGACGGTTGCCTGAAAATGCCGGATGTGACAAGGTTTCGAGGGCCCCCCATTCCGACACGGTCGAATTGCCAACGGTGTCAGCGCCCTGGCCGTCAAGGTCGGGCAGCACTCCCCCACAATCCGCTGGGTTGGGCGGAGAACCCGACAGCTTCGCTGAAGGAGCATGATTCTGCAGTCAGATATTTTATGAAACAAAGTCTACTTTTCAAAGACACTGCGTGAAGCTGTCTTATTTACAAAGGAAGATGGGGAAAGAACGACCCTCGCCGTGGACCCGCAAATGTCCCTCCTCTTTCTAGGGTCCGGCTGTTAAGCCGAGCTAAAGCCTGGGGAAGATGGCGCCGTGGATAGCCGACGACCTGGGGACAGGACCGCACGTGTCACCGTGCATCAGCTAGGCTTGAATTTTTGAATTTAATTTTCTCAACGGCTTTGCCCGCTTCGCGACCACATCTCGACGACCGGCGGACACTTTCCACGACCACCTCCGATTCGGGATTGACAGGGAGCTGTCTGCAGACGTTTGCGCGCATGGTGATGCGAAGGTTTGCCTCGGCCGTGTCGGCTGGAAAGGCAGCTGGCGTTCTGCACTCTCCGACTTCCCCGTTGATCGTTGCCAGTCTTTGTCTTCGTTGCCAATGGCGGGCCCTAAGCGGATCTGCACCTCGCAAGGACGGACAGAAACAGACGCCCACACCAATTCCTGCCGCGGAGACGGCCTCTGATGCGCCACCGAGCCCTCTAGCCAACGTGCCTCGCTCCTATGGCTCGCGGCTCAAGGACTTCACGCCAACGCCGCTGCCACGGCCAATCGGCATGGCGCTGCCGCCGCTGCCCGGCGAGAACAGTGGGATCGATCCCCGGACGCTGCGTCAACGTCGGGACGACTTTGTCGACTACGAGAAGCACCTGGTGCGGCGACAGGAGCTGTGCGTGTCTGCCCGTCTGGGGCTCTCTCCTTCTTTCCGCCTGTTCCGTTTCTGACCGTGCTCTCCCACAGAAAAAACAAGATCATCAAACCCTACTTCCGCGATTGGACCAACCTGCAGTTCCACAAGGGAAAGACGTTCATCGCGCCCCCGCGGCTCTTCCGTGCCGACCTCTCGCTCTACTTTCCCAACCTGGTGGGCGAGCGGCTGCTGGCGGCCGACACGGCAATGGCCAAGGAGCCGGCTGACACAACACCGCTGATCGAGCAGCACGCGGCGTCGGTGGTGACCGTGTTCAGCGGCCTTTGGGCAGAGAACCAGGTGCGCAGTTTTGTGAGCGAGGCCGCGAACCCGGCGCTGGCGGAGCTGCTCAATGCCCGTGCGGATGCCGTGCAGCTGGTGCAGCTGAACGTGGAGGACAATGCTATGCGGGCCTGGCTGGTGCGGCGGTTCCGCGGCTCGCTGCGGCGACGCATTGAGAAACGCGACTGGGAGCGGTACCTGCTGGTGACGCGCGGCATCACCGACGACATCCGCGAGAGCACCGGACTGCTCAACAGCAAGGTCGGCTACGTCTACCTGGTCGACCGCCACTGTCGCATCCGCTGGGCCGGCAGCGGACCCAGCGAGCCCGAGGAGCGCCAGAGCCTCGTGCGCGGCATCCGGCGGCTGCTGACCGAAGCACGGGCCGAGGACGAGCTGCTGCGGCAGCAGCGCCAAAAGCCGGCGCCAAGTGAGGCACAGGCACAGTTGGCAAGGAGTACAGAATAGATTGGCTCTCCGGCTGCCCCCCTCCCCTCCTTGTTTTCTCTCCGGGTTTTGCCGGTTGCGTATGACCGAGGCCGCTTGTATTGTACAAAAGATTAAAAGCCAACAAGGACACGCTGTCTTTCCCACCAGAACGCCGAAAGCATGTAAGATAGCCGAAAAAACGGGTCCCAAGTGATCCCTCACATAAAGAACCAGAAAACCAAAAAGCACGCGGCGATGAATGAGCCCATGATGATGCCGTCGCGGCGCTTCTTCGTCGAGATGCGGCCGATCAGCGTGTTGATCCCAGGCACCTGGCTGGCGGCCAACGTGATGCGTCGGCTCACGTTGGCCAGGGTCTCGCGTTGCCGCGCAAAGTTCTCGTTGACAGCGTACGCCTGGCTCAGCACGCTGTCGACCATGTCGTGACTGCGGTCGACCCGGCCACGCTCGGCCAGCATGTACTCCGCCTCGGCCGTCTCGGCGTTCTCGTGGCCGTCGCCCCTACTGCCGGCCCGGAACGCGTCAATGTCGTCGCGCACGTGTGCCAGCAGGTTCGCCCGGTCGCGCGCATCCGTGAGCTGGCTCCGTAGACGGCCCAGGTCCTTTCTGTGCTCCGCCAGCTTCTCGCGCAGCAGCGTCAGGTTGTTCTGCTTGACGGCTGACGCCGTCAGCGTCGCGTCCCCCTCGAGCAGCCTCGTGAGCTTCTGGATGAGACCGTCTCGCTGGGCACGTTAGCCAACACGTCCGCGCCCCGACAAAAAAAAAACACCATGCTCACCCGTTCCAGGATCTCCTGCAGCTTCGCCTCGGTCTGCCGCTCTAGCTCCGTCGCCTTGGCCGGCACAGACGACGTCGTCGAAAACTGCGAGTATGTGTGGAGCAAGCTCTCGGTCTGGTTCCACAGTCAGCCACCGTCAAGGCTGGTGCTACACCTTCAAAGTCCTACCTGGCTCTCGAGCGACCGAACCTGGTGCCGCAGCTGGGTCCAGCCCGAGTTTCCCACGCCGCTTGCCATTGTTGCAACGTCGACAGCACTTGGGGCTGGCTTGGCGTGCTTCTCGAGCTGTAGGAGTGCTCCGAAGTGAGTCGGGATGACGCTTTGTCGGCCTCAAAAACAAAATATGGCGGTACGAGACGCTGTTCGGCGTGTGTAGGCGAAGCAGTGACGGGCAGAGGAGCGCCAAGCTGTATGTCGTCGAGATGCCAAGTGTGTCCTTCGGAAACGCCCACGGACCAGTGACGTCTCCTGACGCCACAGACGCGTGGCGGTGCGCAGAGTCATGATGGGCACGTGACTTCGCTGACACACCCAAATGCCAATAGGGCTACCGGACCCTAAATTTTTTTGCCCTTCCTAGAGGGGCGGGCCATTGAAAAAAAATAGGAAAGGAACTTTTCTCGCCTACTCGCTCTGCACCGACGACACATCCCGCCCATCGACAACCAAAACACCACGTCGCGAGTCCACCACCCGACATACTCTTTACAAAATGGTATGTCTGCGCTGCCTTTTGAAAACTTCGAGATAGATCTGGACTGGGGAGAGATGGGACCGCTGCGGCCTCGCGTGCCAGCAAGCCTTGCCGCCAACGAATGCCGATTTACGACACCGACTCTTGCGAGTCCGAATGCATCACGACGGGAATGCGAAGAAAGAGACGACGCTGGCTGGCACGAGGCGGATGGTGGAGGGCGGAGGGCACCGCGGTCCCTGTCGGCCCCCGGCCTGCGAGGGCCCGCATGGCCGGATCTTTTTGCTTGTTGCGTCTCAACACAGCCGAGAACGACTGCTAACATCTACAGTCTACCAGCAAGGTCAAGGCCGGTCAGCTGTGGCCCAAGAACAAGGATGAGCTGCTGAAGCAGCTCGCGGAGCTCAAGACGGAGCTGGGCCAGCTGCGCATCCAGAAGATCACCTCGTCGGGATCCAAGCTGAACCGCATGTGAGTAGACGCGAGAAAGAGAGAAAGCGACAAGGCAACGGGACCCAGAGGCGACGTACAGAAATGCTGACTGTCCAGCCACGACGTCCGCAAGTCGATCGCCCGCGTCCTGACCATCATCAACGCCAAGCAGCGGGCCCAGCTGCGCCTCTTCTACAAGAACAAGAAGTACGCGCCGCTTGACCTGAGACCGAAGGAGACCCGTGCGATCCGCCGGCGGCTGTCCAAGGAGGACGCCTCGCGCAAGCTGGAGAAGACCAAGAAGCGGCTGTCGCACTTCCCCCAGCGCAGCTTTGCCGTCAAGGCGGCATAGACGCATGGAGCACTTGTATGGGCGCTGCGTTCATTTGGGTTTTGCTTTGTTCTTTTCCTTAGCGTCAATGGAGTGATGGGGGGAGGATAAGGAAATCAAAAAAGTCACGGGATCAGACGACGGGCTGAGACGCCTGCTCTCTGGTCCTTGCTTTGTGTTCCCTCTCTTTTCGTTAATTCGCGTTGGAGAGAGAAGAAGGACCGGACCGGAGGCGAGCATGGCGACCCCGGCCGTGTTCGAGAGCAGCAGGTATCACGAAACCAAAAAAAGAGTAAAAGTCATCTTCGAAGTGCTTCGTGAGCTGTCTGGATGTGCCGCCGGAGCATTGCCACGCCGATACTCCAGTTTCCCTGTTTTCTATTTTATCAAGACGCCCACCGCCGTGTCCGTTGGAATAGAGTATGAATCAGGCGCCGTTCCCACCGGGACGGCTCTGCAGGACGTCTTTCCAAAACTCTTAGGACCCCTTCGTGAACTCGTACCTGGGCCCCTTACCACCGTTGCCTCATAACGCCAATCCGGCCAGGGCAGACGGGGTGCTGGCGCGCTTGCTGTGTTGCGCGCTGTGGCGGCGCAGCTGGTCCTTGCGGTGAAAATGCTTGCCGCAGCCGGCAAAGTGGCAGACGTAGAGGCCGTCGCCGGTGTGGATGCGCTTGTGCTTGGACAGATTGGACGACTCGCTGAACTCCTTGTTGCAGTAAGGGCACTTGAGCGGCCGCACCTTTGTGTGTGTGCGGATATGCATGGCTGTCTGTGAGTAGGGGACTGAGCTAGAGGGAGTAGGGTGGAGGGACGTACTCAAAGCGCTGTGTTGGCGGAAGGTCTTTCCGCAAATGTCGCAGGCCAGCGGCTTGATGTCGGCGTGGATCAGCTTGTGCTGGACCAGGGCCTGGTTGGCCGAGAAGGACTGGCCACAGATGTCACAGAGAAAAGGTTTGTCTGGGGTGTTAGTGGGAGGAGAAGGAGGAGGAGGAGTGACACGGAGGTCGACCTACTGCCAGTGTGGACCTGCATGTGGCGGTCGATTTTGCTCTTCTGGGCAAAGCCACCCTTGCCCTCGCCATCGCGACGGTTGCAGCCGAGCCAGCCGCACGAGTAGGTGCCGCCGTCGTCACGCTTGAGCTGGTGGGTGTGTGCCTCGATGCTGTGATTGTGCAGGTCGCCGGCAGAGTCAAAGACGCAGCCGCAGGGCTGACCGCCGACCGAGTCGCACCAGAAGCACTCATGGCATTGTGGTGTGACATCTTCGGCATCAGCGCCGGGCAGGCGGTCATGGGACGCAGCCGAGACGGCTGAGACGGACGAGGCGGTGGAGTCGGGGCCGAAGCCGGGCACGTGACCGTCCTTAGGGCCTGACGGCGGCAGAGCCAAGCGGGCGCGGTGCTCGTTCCAAAAGTGCTGGACCATGGCCTCGCCGTTGGGAAACTTGGCGCCACACTCGTGGGCAGCGCCGACACTGCTGGCGTCGTGGTCCAGCATGAGGTTGAGATCGATGTTGTCAATGTGGTCAAAGTAGTTGCCGGAGACGACGGGCGGCAAGACGTGTTTGACATGGCACTGGGCGTAGAAGCTGGGGTCGTCAATGGGACAGAGCGGCGCGTTGCAGGCGGACGGCTGGCAGGGGTTGTGGGCCTCGTGTAGATGCTGGTAGTTGGTGAGGAACTGGGGACTGATGCAGAGGTCAGGGCCCATGACGAACTCGGTCGGCTGGGCGTCCTGCTGGGCGACAAAGGAGGCGAGGGCGGCGGCGGCGATGGCGTCCTCGGAGGAGAGAGCCGTAGCCGTGGTGGCGGCGTC
Organism: Leptographium galeiforme; assembly: GCA_004028395.1. NCBI lineage: Eukaryota > Fungi > Ascomycota > Sordariomycetes > Ophiostomatales > Ophiostomataceae > Leptographium > Leptographium galeiforme. Next base: position 44,437 of record RQWE01000111.1, read on the forward strand.
GGGCCCGACGGCGTCCACAAGACAGCTCTCGTCCTCGCAGCAGGCGGACGGGTCGTCGGAGCAGAGCGAGTCATGGCAGATCTCGCCGTCGCCACAGTCGCTGTCGCAGACGGAGTGGCTGTCGCCCAGGTCACAGACGCCGTCGGGCGCGGCGGCGCAGGGCAGCGGCGGCGGCGACGACAGGGCCGACAGCTGGTCGGCAAAGTCGTCGGGGCCAAAGCAGCCGTAGCCGGCGGCAGTGGCGGCGGTGGAGAAAAGGACAGGCGAGCCGGTCCCGGCGAAGGCGTCAAAGTTGAGGCCGGCAGAGGTGGGGCCGGGCGTGCTGACGGTGCTGCTGCTGCCAGCGCCATAGGACCGGTGCTGGTTGTGGTGCTGGTGCAGGTTCTGGTGCAAGTTCTGGTGCAGGCCCGCGGCTGGTGCTGGATAGTGGCGGGTGTGAAAGAGCATGTGCGAGGCGGCGGCGGCGCTGGAGCCAAGCAGGCTCGTCGTGGGACACTTGGGCGGGTGGGCACACAGGTCGTCGTGCGAGGTGCGGAAGCAGTCAAACAGGTTGTCGGTGCCGATGCACTGCGGGCTTTGCAGGCCAAACGACTTCCAGGCCGTGGCCATGTTGGCGTCCAGGCCGGTCTGACTATGCAGCGGCAGCGTGTCGGTAAACTGGCCCAGGTAGGGGTAGCCCAGCTGGCGGCGAGCCTCGTCGTCACCCATGGTGGCGGGACGGAGTGGGCGGGCAGACGGCAGACGGAAGAGGCCAGAGGTTGGCAGATAGGAACCTCGGCGAGTGCTGAGTCGAGGAAGCAGCCAACGTGGCTGGACAGGAAACGGCTCGCTAGATCGTAGCAGACAACGGCGGAAGGGCCATGGTAGAAACAGACTCGGTTTCGAGAGAATAGAGTGGAAAATAAAAAAGACAGACTCGAGTGTGTGCGGAAAATGGGAGGGAACAGCCACACAGCAGCAGGAACCCGCAAATTGTGAAATCGAACGGATTACAGTGGACTTCAAAGACTTGTGCGCTGAAGGCGCGCTGGCAGGCCTCGATGCAGCCCACTAGTGGCTCCAAACAGGCGGTCACCTGCATTAGCGGGTAGTGCTCGGCCCTGAAAGGACCATTCTGATTGGCCGAGCCACGATCCGGGCGGGCGAGGCTCAGAGCAAGTCGATGAGAACCCGGATGGCCCTGGCCAGCAAAAATTCAAACAACAAAAAGCAGTCGCCCGTCGCGCCATTGGTCCCCCCCTCCAGCCCTCTGGGCCCCCCCTTCCCATCCCCGCCTGTTGCGCAGCTTCCTTTGCTTCTCATCAGATGCGTCCGGCGGCGCTCGCGCGCCGACGAGCACGTGTTGATAGCAATGCGACCGTGCGAGCCTGCTGTCTGGACTCCTCCCGTACGAGTACTCGTAGACTGGCGCTTTCGGGATTCTCGAGTAGGCTTTATGACGACATCGAGGGGCTCTCCTATGATGTCAATGTACATATTTATTGTTTGAGATAAAGAGGCATCAAGGGGACCAAAACGCAGAGCTGTGTAGCATTCCTGCGGTGCACCCCAGGCCTATCTAAGCTGTCGTTTCTGGGGCCAGCCGTGGCCTCGTCGACTTGGTCGAGGGCCCCGCGCCGTCACAAAAGGCGGTCAGAGTATTCGACCGGCAGAATTGACGGGAGCTCTGCGGGGGGCTCCTGCTTGGTCGACCTGGTCTAGGCGTTTTGTGGAGGGGGGGGGGGGGGGGGGGGGGCATTTAGGGATTGCGGAGCTGGTTGGAGTCGCAATTGCAGCGCACTGCGACAACGCAGCGATAGAGGCGTGGCAACAGCGATACAGTGCCATCGCGACAACAACACGACAACACTCTTATCATTTCACCCAGACTCCTTTTCTTGTTTATTTGTTCAGTCTCTCTCATCGACTGCCATCAACGTTTCCCCCCCCTCGCTGTTACCCAGCATGGGCAATCTCTGCGGCAAGGTCGACTCGGACGCCTTTGACCAGCCCGGCCGCGTCCTCGGCGGTGCGCCGGCTGCTCCACAGTCGCGGACAGCTGCTGTGCCGTCGCAGGTCCAGAGCCGTATCGGCGGACCGCCGCGGACGCTGGGCGGCCCCGGCCCCAGCGCCCTGGACGACGCCCGTCGCAAGGCCGCCGAAGCTGCCGAGGTACGATACGATACGCCCGTGCTCTCACTCCCCTTTCTGCCCTTGTTTGTCTGTCCTTTTGCTGACGCACCTCATGTCCCAGGCCCGCAACGCCCCCAAGGCCACCGGCAAGCTCGGCGCGCAGCTCAACGCCCAGCGCAAGGAGAGTCGCGCAGACACGCTCAAAAAGGCCAGCGACGACGAGGTGCGCCGCCGGGAGATGGACGCCGTCGCCGAGGCCGCGAGTCACAACTGAGATGCGGCGGCGTCGCCGTCTGTCTGTCTGCCATTTACCGGTTTCCCTTTGTTTCATTACGTAATCAGCGAACTATCACTAGCGTTTCCCGTTCAATAGTACCCAGAAATACACGAGGCGACGGTCACCCTGTCACCATCACCCTTCTATGTCACTGTATACCGCCCGCTCGCCGGTGCCCGGCTCTCTGCGTCCACCGCCGCCACCGTGCCCTCCCGCAGCAGCCGTGTCAGCTCCGTCAGCGCGTTGCCCACGGACAGTTCCGTGTCGCCCTCGATCAGCAGGTACAGCTTCGCCTCCGCACCTGGCGCCGGCTCCTTGCCCAGCGCGTAAAACGTGCCCTTGGTCGTGATGGACACGCCCGTCGAGTCGAGGATCTTAGCGACGTTCGTCCGGTTTGTGACGGCCCACCGCGCCTTTTGCGGAAAGTCGTTGATTTCGAGCGTCGCGTGGAACGCGCCCGCGTCAGGACCCTTGTTGTCCACCGGCTGGCCCGGCCGCAGCTGTCCGGCACGCGCCAGCCGCGCGTTGATATCGCTGATGGCCGATGCCGCCTTTTGCATGGCGCCGCCCGGACCGACACTGACGGCCGGCCCGTCCGCCTCTGCTTTGGTGGTGTCACGTGACACAATATTCGACGCCGCCTGCTGTGCCAGCGATGCCGCCTCCTTGGTCTTCTTGTCGTCCTCGGCCGCCGTCTCCTTGTCAAAGTCGTCGTCCTCGCCCTCGGCCTTGTGCGTCTTGCGCTCCCGCAGGCGTGCCGCCTCCCGGTCCTTATCCAGTTTCTCCAGGCCCTTGCCGCCGAAACCCGACTGGTCCTTGGCCTTGCCCGCCTTGACCTTTTCGCGCCACGCCCGCCGCATTTCGTTCAGCCGCTCCGGGACAGGCTGGCCGCTCTGCTCCAGCGCCCGCGCAATGCCCGGCGCGCAGCTCTCCTGCTCGCTCGTCACAAACGTAACCGCCGTCCCCGTCTCGCCCGCCCGGCCTGTCCGGCCCGCCCGATGCACGTAGTCTTCCAGATGGTTCGGCGCGTCGTAGTTGACCACGAGCTTCAGCTGCTTCACGTCCAGCCCCCGTGCCGCCACGGACGTCGCCACCAGCACCGGACACACACCCCGCTTGAAGTCGGCAATCGTCGAGTCGCGGTCCGCCTGGTCCTTGCCGCCGTGAAGAGACATGCACGCGTATCCGCGTCGCAGCAGCTCCCGCAGCAGATCGTCGGCCTTTTCCTGACGTTCCACAAACACCAGCGACCGCACGTCCGCGTCGTCCGCGTACAGCTCGCCCAGCAGCTCCAGCAGCCGCACAAACTTGTCCTTCTCTTCCCGGATCTCCACCAGCTGCGTGATCTCCGGCGCCACCACGCTCCGCCCGCCCACCGTGATCTCGACCGGGCTGTGCAGCACCTTTTTCACGAGCGCGTCAATGATCCGCGGCATCGTCGCCGAGAACAGCAGCGTCTGCCGGTCCGGCCGGATGTTGGCAAAGATGCGCATCACCTGCGGCTCGAACCCCATGTCGAACATCCGGTCCGCCTCGTCCAGCACAATGTACGTCGTGCGCTTCAGGCTCACCACCCGCCCCTGGTTCGCCGCCAGCAGGTCGATCATCCGCCCTGTTGTCGCCACAACAATCTCCGCCCCCCGCTTCAGCTCTGCAATCTGGTCCTTGATCGGCGGTCCTCCGTACGCGCACACGGCGCGCAGCCCCAGCTTCTTCGCAAACGGCTTGCAGTCCCGGTGAATCTGCACCGCCAGCTCACGCGTCGGCGTCAGGATCAGCCCAATTGGCCCATCGTCCCGCACCGGCTCCTGGTCCATGATGTGCCGGAACATCGGCACCAGAAATGCCATCGTCTTGCCGGATCCCGTCTTGGCCACCCCGATCACGTCCCGTCCCGACATGATCACCGGCAGCGCCTGCATCTGGATCGATGTCGGCTTGTCGTAGCCCAGCCGCTCAATCACCTCCAGCATCGGCCGTGTCAGCCCGCAATGTGACCACTTCTGCACCGGCTTCGGCACGTCCTTGCCCGACACTTTGATCCCGTCCAGATCCAGCCGCAGTTCCGCCACCTCCACTTCCGTCAGCTCGCTCAGCTCGTGCGGCTCCACCCAGAAGTTCTTGCGAATCGGTGCCAGGTCCAGCTTGCTGTAATCGATCGTCGGGATATCCTTCTTCTTCCGCTTCGTCGCCATCGCCAGGATCGACTTGGTGTCGATCCCGTTTTGCGACTTGGAGAAGAAATCATCGTCGTCGCTAAAGTACGCCTCAGGCTCCGCCATCGACTTCTTCACCTTGCGCGTCAATCGTGGGTCCGGCGCATGGCCCAGGTCCGCCATAAAAGCGTCCAGCGGGTCGACGTCATCGTCCACTGGGGCTTTGACTTTGACCTCCCGCACCGCATGGCCGTTGGTCCTCGTGGCTGCCGGTTGCTTGTCGACTTGCATCGCCTCTGCAGGTGCTGCCGCTACCGGCTCGGCCGGTTGCTTGCTCGCCGGTTCTGCGACTTCCGTCATCGTCACATCATCGCTGGCCGCCACAGCCTCGGCACTCTCGTCTCCCCCTCCCGGCTCTGCCGCGGCGTCTGTCTCTGTCTCGGTGCTCTGCTGTTGGTGTAGCCGCTCGTCGCGTCGGTCGCGAGCTGCCCGTGCCGCCGCCGCAAGCTCTTCCTCCGTTCCGGCAAACCGCCCGTCGTCTTCTTCCTCGTCTTCCTCGTCTTGGTTGTCGTAGAGGGTATCGTCAGCATCCTCAAGCGACACGTCGGGGAGCTTAGCTAGCTTTCGCTTCGAGGTTTCCTCATCGTCGAGGTCCAGCTTCCGCTTCGATGAGGATCCGTCCGCGGCGCCTTTGCCAAAGCCGAACCCGCTGAACGGAGCGCTTGCAGAGAGTTTGGCAGCTAGAGATAAGGTCAGTCAGCTCGCCTAGCAGGGAAAACAAGGATGCAAACTCACTATTCGCCGCCGGCCTCCGCGCCGCCGCAGGGGCTACCGCCGCCGGGGCTGCCACTTTCTCAGCGCCGGCCGCCTGTCCTAAGACGGGCCGGAGCGGGTCTGGGGACTGGTGCCGAGCAGCGGACTTCTTAGCAATCGCCTTTGGGTCGAACTTGCCGGTATATGCCGTCGATGGCGCTGCCTCGACGACAGCCGCTGGGGATTCTGGGGCCGCAGGGGCCATTGGAGGTGTTGTCGCCGGCAAAACGGCAGGCTTCGCCTCCGCGGCCTCCGTCTGCAGCTTCTGCTCGTGGCGCTTCTTCCAGGCCTCCAGCTTAGCGAGACGCTCCGCCTTCTTCTCGGCCTCGGATTTCTCCTGGGTCGGTGTATCTTTTTCGTCTCGACTCGCCGGAGTGGTAGCAGCGGGGGGGCGGTCACGACGGCTGGGCGGTCGGTCGGCGGCGCTGTCGTGTCGTTCGTTGCCACGGCCGTCGCGGCGGTTGCGTTCCTCGCGGCTGCGGTCCCGGCGCCGTGCCGCCGACCGAGATCGTGAGCGCCGTCGCCACCCATCGTCGCGGTCCCTGTCGCGGTCCCTGTCTCGGTCCCTGTCTCGGTCCCTGTCTCGGTCTCGGTCCCTGTCGCGATCTAGATCCCGATCTCGGTCCCGGTCCCGGTCCCTGTCACGGGGTCGGTTCCGATCACGGCCTCGGTCTCTGTCGCGATAACGACGCTGTCCGTCGTGTCTGTCAGACGAGCCCACCTCACGCTGCCCTTGGCTGTAGCTTCCTCTCACATCGGCTGGGCTGCGCGACCTCCGCCGGCTGTCGCGCGCGCCGTCGCGGGCACTGTCGCGCCAGTCGCGGCCACGCCTGTCGGCATCTTTGCGGGCACGCTTGGCGTCTGGTGGACCTGCAGGAGATGGTGAGCGCGAGTTCCTGGGGCGAGCCATGGTTCTTTGAGCTTCTTTCTCTGGGCTCTTTTTTCTCTTTTGGCTCAAAAGGTGGATGGCGCGGTGATGGGTGAGAGCTACTTTTTCATTCCCGGTGTCGGGGCAACGCTGGTAAGTTGCATAGATGAAATAAGAGATTTTGCAGCCTGACGCGTTGATGCGGCAAAATTCAGAGCCTCGACAATCCGGAGTGCGAGTAAAGCGCCGATAGACTCGTCCGTAGTCACGTGGGGATGTGGAGTCACGTGTCACTTCTTTGTGTCGTCTTCGACTCTTGCATTCTGCGCCGGAGCAAGTGAGTCCACGACCACCTCAAAAGAATACACCAAAACTTCTAGTGCCCGAGGGCTACTTACAGTGTAACTCAGACGCAGAAGCATCTAATAATACTATGTTGTACTACATTGGTATTTGCCCGGCAAGGCTCCCCTCGTCTTTGACATGCGAGCGAGGACAGCTACCAAGTGGGTCTGGCTGCGAGTTTCTGCCTTGTATATCAGGAATAATCGCGTCAAGGTGGGGTTGATCTGGAATGTGGGACATGTAAGTGTACAAAGTATATGCGTTGAAATATGCGTAATATACGGTACCTCTACCCTGTGCGTCCCGTACTTTTACCGTTCGTGTTGTGCAAAGGAAATGAAGGGGGCTGGTAATCCGCAGCCACCAGAACCCCAGAAGTCCCCATCCAAACAAGCCACACGCGATCGAGGTATGAAAAATCGTCGTCGACGCAGATTGCCAATTGATCCGTATCGGTGTAATCGCTAAACTCGATTCACAACAGCCCGCACAACGACCCCAGAAAGCGATCACGCAACCGAAAAACGCACTCAGCGACAGCAACGACAGCAATCATGTGGTCTGCAGTCCGCACGGCCACGGCCAGAGGCCTGGTCGTCAGCCCTTCGGTCGGGAGCATGGCCCTGACCCCCGCAGCCAAGCGCCTGGCCATCGGCGCGGCCGCACGCGTGGTGCTCTTGCCACGGGGCCACGGTGTCGACGCCCAACAGACGCGCACGTTTGCCGTGACAGCCGGTGCGGCGGTGGCGGCCAAGAAGCCGGCAGCCAAGAAACCGGCAGCGAAGAAGCCGGCAGCGAAGAAGACGACCAAGAAAGCGGCGGCCAAGAAGCCGGCAGCCAAAAAGGCAGCAGCCAAGAAGCCGGTCAAGAAGGCGGCGGCCAAGAAGAAGCCAGTGGCAGCCAAGAAGAAGGTGGCCCGCAAGGTCCTGACGCCCGAGGAGAAGAAGAAGGCGGAGGTTCGGGAACTCAAGAAGTCGGCGCTGCTCAAGGAGCCGGCCAAGCTGCCGGAGCACCCGTGGATCGTGTACGTGGCCGAGAACACCAAGGGCGTCAAGAGCGAGACGCCCGGCTCGTCCGACCTGCAGACGCGGATGGGCGCCCTCAGCGAGTCGTTCAAGGCACTGTCGGTATACGACCGCCAGGTACGTGGTCCCCCTCTCAAAAAGTTTCTGCACGCTCGCTTACTGACCCCCTTTCCCCCCACCGCAGCAACTGCAGGAGACGGCCACGCGCAACACCGAGACCAACGCCGCCGCCTACAAGGCCTGGGTCGAGAGCCACCCGCCCACGGAGGTCAGCAGTGCCAACCGGGCACGGACTCGTCTGGTGCGTCTCGGCGCATCGAAGCGCCGCTCGATTCAGGACGACCGTCTTCCCAAGCGGCCCAAGTCGGCTTATGTAATCTTCTCGGCCTCCCTCTGGCCCACGGGCCGCTTCCGTGGCGTGCCCCTCGGCGAGGCCTCCAAGACCATTTCCGCTGAGTGGAAGGCGCTGTCTCCATCGGAGCGCCAGGTACGTTTCTTGCCCCGACTCTCCACCCCCTGGCCCAAGTGCTAACCGCACACCTTTAGTCCTTTGACGCCGAAGCCAAGGCGGATTACGAGCGTTACGAGAAAGAAGTAGAGACGGTCCTAGGCCGGGCCATATACAAGGGGACGGTGCCGTCGCCATCTTCGTCTTAGGACTGACGATGGACGAATCCGCGAGCATACGCAATATCATTATGGCGGCGGCTCCGTAGCGGCCCAGGCGCCTTAGCACCTGGGTGTTCTGTTGCAAGCCTGCAGTGTTTTTGTCTCCAGTTGCCTTTGTTGTCTTGTCGACGATCTACTGTAGGATTCTACGCCACTCTGGTCAGGCGAAGAGAAGAGCTGGCGGGAGTGTTTACCTCCGCATGTATTTTAGTGCGCCAACGCTATGAATATTGTTATCAAAGTCTTGCTCAATGGAATTTCACGTTCAACGCTTTTACCTCCCAGCAAGCCGTGTCTCCGCTGCCTATGTCGTCCCGTGCTGTCTTCGTGGGGGCACGACAATGGCCGGCGTGCCCGTGGCATCTATCCAAACGACGGCCGTGTCCCGAATAAGTCGCTTGCTAGCCAGATACAATAGTAGATATGTGTGTCCAGCCACGGCAGCGAAGCAGTGCAGCCGCAGCCACGTGTGCGGCTCCGCGTCACGCGAGCAAGACACGCTCCAACCTGCATCGCCGCGGCAGATGTACTCGTCTAAAAAGGCCCAGGCGCTGTGTCGCAGCTCGGATGGCCAGGTGGCCGTGCTTAACACCCAGAAGCCGCGCTTGAACGGCCGCAGGACCCGGCCGGCCGGTTCCGGTGCTGTAGGCTGGTAGCGCCGGGTCAGATCGAGGTCACGGGCCAGCTTGGCCAGCTTTTCGGTCACGAGTGAGGCCGCGTCCAGGCGAGCGCATGATACCGGCGGCGTCGGCGGCAGGATACGCAGGCTCGTGTACGTTGGCTCTGGTGCAGGCGAGGACGACGGCATCAATGGTGTGGGTGGCATGGTCTCTGCCTCTGGTGCCACGGAAACTGTCTCGGTTCGCGCTCTTTTCGGCTGTGAGAAGACCGGGGAGGAGCCGTCCAGCTCGCCAGGCGATCGGTAGCGTTTGGGACGCCGAGTGGATGGGGGGACTTCCAGCAGCGCTGGTGCGCGTACCGGCGTCGCAGGCTCGGTCTGGTGAATCACTTGTCCACACTCGTCCGGCAGTGATGAGGGGATGTACTCCGCGAGCGAGGAGGAAGGACTGGGCGGACGCCTGCCTCGTGGTTGTGGCAGTATGCTCAGATCGGGGCTGGACCCCCCATACGTGGCAATGAAGCCGCTGTCGCTGACGGAACCGCTTTGCGAGTCGGCTATAACCTCGTCGTCGAGACTGCCAGAGGAGCTGTCGAGTCCGTACCTTGGGGCCGACTTTTCGATCGCCGCATACTGTTGTGAATCTGGTATGACGGCCGTGGTGGCCGGCCGCAACAGGCTGCACCGGTCAAGAGTTTGTGCCGGCGCCCGCGAGCTCACGTCGCCCCATACGCTCTGGAAAGAGAGATCGGACAGGTCGATGGGCGTTGCCGCCGGCTCATGGTCTGGCTGTCGACATCCATCGTGGCGAGTGGCGACATCAAGGCGGGTTGCAGGCCTGAAGTCCAGGTACGCCTGGGCCAGACGGCGGTGTCTGGCATCGTCGGACGCCGTGCTGCGTGCCGCGATGTGCACGAGAACCACTGTCTCGGGTGGCATGAAAAGCAGACATTGAAGTCAGACGCGGTGTTGTAAACCAAAAGAGACTAGCAAGAGGAATGCATGGAGGTTTGCAGGGGAGAGTGATCTAATGTCGGCACATGTAAAATTGGCGCAAGCCCAAGTCGTGGCGATGAAAACCCAACAGCCCAGTTGGAAAGCCGACTGTCAACTAACCTGTGCGTTGTCAGTGGTTGACGGGACAATTGGCGCGGGGCTTCTCGATAATAGGCAGACGCCTCACAGTGGGTACTATGGTGGGGGGCTGGCGGTTAGCAATGGCACAGGTAAATGGGCCATATTTAAGGCCGAGTACACGTCCACGCCGAACCGGTCAAGTAACAAAAACATGTCCAACATTTTCTTACATGATCCCAAGATGATGCGCTGATGGTAGCCGTCGAGCTATGTAATATCCCTTGTTAATATTTGGTCGGCGTAAGCCCCAAACTGCTAGGCATGACACTTTACAAGAGTTTGATTTCCCCCTCCAGATTTAGAACTTTACTTGACAATACTGCTCTCCTTTCTCTATTGATCCTATAAGGAATGGCTGCTCTTGATCTTGTTAGAGATAACTTTTCTAACAAGCTAATAAAAATACTGCCTAACTTCCTGCAGCTCGAATTTAAAGTGTCCTAGGGTTCGGTATCCACGTCGACTCTCACTATTGTGCCAAATATTGATCCTGATCGAAATGCCAGTCTGGCTTGTGCGTACAGACGCGTACTCGCCATTTGGCACAATACAAATCCGATCTGTTAGGTTGAAGGGCCACTCGTACTCACCCGAAATGCATGGCAGCCGTCCAACGATCTACAACTGTATTATCAAGGCAACGAAAACTTTCATTTCGTCTCTTGCAATCGAGCAATTGTAACAGAGACGGCCGAACTCGTCGACTAAGCTGATCCAGGAGGCAGCTGGTACAAGTTTATGTCTGTCTTGTCCATTGCGTGCGTGTCTGCAAACAGTCGCAGGAATAGGTCGAAGCTGGGTTGGAGCATCTGGCTTGGCATAGCGTCCGCGTGTTCAAGAGCACGATCTTCGCTGGGAGTCGTTGGAATCTGCAGTCTCTCGCGTTTGCAGCCCATTCACCCACACAGGCTGGAGACCCATTGTCCAGCGCCATTTTGGGTGCGGGCTCTGGAGTGGCCTGGGACAAGGAGTTCCGTTATCAAATAAGACGCCAGAGGGTCTGCATACTACGCTTTCATGTTTGTTTCTCTGGTAGATCAGCATGTTGCAGTATGGAACGCTTTTCGTGTATGCGAAGCCAATGGCCTCCTAGACTGAGAAGCACATTCCTATATTGTCTGTATAATTTGTCGATTCGACTATTATTCAAATTATTCAGCCTAGTGTTAAAGAGAAAATGAGAGATAAGTCGCTTTCGGGGTTTTGTGATGGGAGTGTCACTTCGTGGTATTCGGTTGGTTCGTCCTCTGTTGGCCTGTACTCGTACTCGTACTCGCACTAGTCTCATTGACATGTCACGTGCAGAGCCCGCATGCCGATCATCCCAACAATTGTCACCGCTTTTTGACAAAGTGATTCTGCCGTGATTGAATTGCCAGCAAGCTGGAATAGGGGCAACAGAACGCGAACTGCAGCCAGGCACAGCTAACTCGGACATTGTCAATTCGCAAGACGACACGCGCAGCCATGGCCTCAATTCCAAATCTGGGAAACGTGCTCATCATTGGCGGGTGCGGATTCCTCGGCCACCACGTCGTGAATCTGCTGCTGCAGGATTATGTGCCGTCCAAGTCGGTGAAGAGCATCGCGGTGGTGGACCTACGGTGCGACCGCAACCGGCGGCCGGACGCGGACGGGGTGCGGTACTTTGACGCGGACATTACGGATGCAGACCGGCTGGTGGCCATTTTCGAGGAGGTGCGGCCGGATGTGGTGGTGCACACGGCAAGCCCGGCGCCGCAGGCGTCGTCGAACGTGTCAGACGCGCTTTTCTACAAGGTCAACGTGGAGGGCACGCGCGGGGTGATCGAGGCGTGCAAGAAGGCAGGGGTGCGGTGCCTGGTGTACACGAGCTCGGCGAGCGTGGTGTCGGACAACAAGTCGGACCTGATCAACGCGGACGAGCGGTGGCCGGTGATCCGGGGCGCGGCGCAAACCGAATACTACTCGGAGACCAAGGCGGCGGCGGAGGAGCTGGTTCTGGCGGCGAACGACCGGACTACTAGCAACGGGCTGTTGACGTGTGCGATCCGGCCGTCGGGCATCATGGGCGAGGGCGACACGATGCTGCTGTACCACATGGTCAACGTGTACCGGCAGCGGAAGCACAACGTGCAGATTGGGGACAACAACAACATGTTTGACTTTACGTACGTGGTCAACATTGCGCACGCGCACCTGCTGGCGGCGCGGGCACTGCGGGCGACGGCAGCGGCGGCGACGGCGCCGCTGGACCACGAGCGCGTCGACGGCGAGGCGTTTTTCATCACAAACGACAGCCCCATGTACTTTTGGGACTTTGGCCGCACGGTGTGGAAGTACGCTGGCAACCAGGACGGCCTGGCCAAGGTGTGGGTGCTGTCACGCAGCACGGGGCTGTTTCTGGGCCTGATGAGCGAGATTGTCTTTTCGATCCTGCGCAAGCCGCCGACATTCAACCGCCAGCGCATTGTGTACACGTGCATGACGCGGTACTACGACATCAGCAAGGCCAAACGACTGCTGGGCTACAAGCCGATTGTGCCGCTGGAGGAGGGCATCAAGCGGGGTGTGGCCTGGTTCATGGCTCGGGATGGGAAAGCATGAGGTGGTAGGCATTTCTACGTTGTAAATAGCACATTGTGTAAGGGAGCGTTTTGCCTTTGCTGCAGCGTGTTGCTTGTTGCCACCCAGCCAGTTCTTAGGCGTTGCCACGTAAGCGGGAGGCCGCACTAATAGACGTGAGTACTCGTGCAACTAGGACTTGGAAACGTCTCCACTAAAACTCTGCCCGTCGAAACCGAGGCTCTTGCGACTACGGAGTACGGAGTATGAGCCTGAGAGCCATCCTCGGCGGCGCCCGGGTGACGAAGAAGAAGAAGACGACGCCATGGACGGCCGGACTGCGACAGACGAAGCCGGGTGGCGGGAGCGCAGCAAAGCGGCAGTGTCGTGAGGATGACGGCGGCGAGAACGACAGCGATAACTCGCTCTTCAACGACGCCGCGCTCGAGCGACGGCTGGACGACAGCGGGCTGGTGACGTCGCTGGCGGACGACCTGACACTATGCGACGTGGTGCAGGCGGCGCGGTATGCGCGGGGCAGCATGTTTGATGGGGTGCCGCAGCACGGCGGCAGCGACACTGGCTTTGTCGGCAACAGCACCCGTATCGCGGAGCTTCTTATTCTGCGGCGACGGCTGCCGGCGCTGGCCACGACGGCGCACGTGGCGGCACTGCTGCCGAACGCGACGGCGACCGAGCGGGAGACGGTTGCGCTGGTGCGGGCGGGCACGCTGCGCCGGGTGGTGCAGCCGCAGGCGCAGCAGCGGAGTGGCGGCGGTGCATCGCTGGGCGAGGTCCTGGTGGAGACGGCCTGGCTAGAGGAGACGGTGCGGGCAGACGGCCGTCTGAGCGAGGACACGAAGACGGCCTTTGCGGCGTGGCTACGGGGCGAGGCGCAGGAGGGTGCTGCTGGCATGGCCACGGGAGCGGTGACCATCGGCGACCGGCCGACCGCGCTGACCCGGGCCATGGCCGACGATCTCGTGCGCGCCGGCTTCCTCGTCGGCCACGGGTCGTCGCGCGGGGTGGCGGCGGGACGGCGCAGCCGCGGCGGGGACGACATGTTTGCGCGCCCCGAGGACCGCACGACGCTGCTCAGCCTCGAAACGGTGGCGCGGGCGGCGTCGGGCTCGACGGCGGCGGTTGGCGGGATCGGGGCCGTCTACACGGCAGGAGGTGGCGGGGCGCGACGAGGCAACACAGCCGGCCCTCGTGTGGTACGGGCCGCCGAAGACTTTGCGCTGGCCATCCCCGGCCACGGCGCGTTTGTCAAGCTCGCCTCGGCGGCGCTGGACCATCTCGTCGGGCTGCTGGCGCGCACGCCGTATCGCGAGGCGCCCGAGTCGACGCTGCGGGAACGGTGGGACGCTGCCGGCTGCAGCACCCACGGCGGTGGAGGTGGTGGTGTTGGTGGTAATGGCGGTGGCTACCGGCGCGTTACGTTGAGCCGCACGAGAAAATGGAAGGAGCTGCACGGGCTCAACTTTGGCTGGGTCCTGGCCGAGGCTGTGGGCGCCGGACTTGTAGAGGTGTTTGACACTGGTAGTGTCGGCCGAGGGATCCGGTTAGTATAGACAGGGCAGGCTGATGCGGAGCCCTTCATCTGCGGTACTTACGAACAGGATACGACATCCGAGGAGGTGGTTTGCCGTGGGGATGGGACAACGGAGCGTCAGGCTCGGTTCTTGCCGGGACGTGTTGGCACATGTTTTTTTTTTTGAGATTTTTAATCCGCCAACTCTAAATGTAAAACTGGCCGCCGACTGGCACCTGCCGATTCCAACAAGGGGCCAGTGGTACGAGTGTGTATCCTTACATAGCTCGAGCCACTATGAGAAATCGTACTCGTATCTTGCACCCATGGGTCTGAGCTCCGCCGGGTCCCCAAGTAGAAGATATATCTGAAGACACGAGTAGGGGGACCCCTATATGCCGGCGAGACTCTGAGGGCGTCGTACTCATACAGACCGAGACAGGCGGAGCTCGCCACGCAGGTGCCAGCTCATCCCATGCTTCACACATTACAGAAAAAAGAAAGCTCGCGACGCTATGCGTCGTAATAGTCGTGTTCTGAGACAGGACAGAATGCAACCTTCGGTGATGACCGCCTTCCCACCCGTCCTCGTACGCGATGCAGGTATTACGGTCCCTTCGAATCCTACCGTCTCACTGACCAACTCTACAGTGGACGCGTCTGTGCCGTGCAGGTCCCCAAATCGGCAAAGCAGCGCTCCACGATCGATGCAAACTGCCTCTTGCGCGTCGCCCACCGGACGTCCTGCCAAGGCTGAGTCTGCCGCACGTCCAGAATCCTGGTATCGTCGCACTGATAACGCTCATGCAGGTACCGCGACCGTCGTACGGTGCACCGTTGCCACCCGTACTTTGTACGCGTACGAAAGTTGGTAAGAAGATGCTTATGCACCCTTGCCCCTGTCTAACCCCCTGTCGACGCGTGCACGGGCCGGTCTCTCGCGGAGGCCAATTGCACGCCTGCATTGGATACCCAGCCACGCGCACAACCGGGGGTGGTCATGAGACAGGTACCTCGCAATTTCCGTCCGGCTGCACCGTTGGCCGTTGTCTTTTGTGAAATGAGAGAGAGTATCTAAAATAAGCGCTTTTTTTTTTTACTCCGTATCTCTATCCCGGCTTTGCGCTCCTTTGTTCCTGACCATGTCTGCACGACTGACGACCAGGCCACACACTGCACAAGACTCACTTCTAGAATTACGAAGTCGTACTCGCAAAGCGAGAGGAAAATGAGTGACGCAAACGACGGAACATCGCGTGCAGCCCAACGAGATGAAGAAATTGTCCTGTGGCGTTCTCGGATGGAGCAGTCCGTCCGGCCAAAATGCACGAATACTGGTGGCTACGGTCTAAATACCTGCCGGTCGCTGCTTTCAGATTTCACCACCCTCCGTTCAGGCCTAGCGGGCCCTCTGGAGGATCCTGCTCGCTGGTGGTGGTGTGCCCGTCCTGTGGGGAAACCTTGAGCGTGCGCTAGTCCGCTGCGGGAGTATGTACGAGTGATTATTATGAGTACGAGTACTTTACTCGACTGGCAGCGGCATTGCAGTTACAGCCCAGCGCTCGGCCACCCAGTGCCGCGGCCTTGTGAGCAACCCCTTTTTATAGAGTGCCTCTGGCTAAAGGCAAAGGGGAAACGTCCAGGGCAACCAAGGACGATCAGGGGGCAGGCGCTGCCGATCCGCCAAATTGCACTGACCGTGCGACCGTGCGGCAAGAGCAAAAAAACGTCTTTCTTCTGCTGTCTCTCCGGAACTCGTACGAGGAGCTCATTGGCCACGCCTCATTACGGGCACGTCCTCGGGTCGCAGGAACGGCCGCCACTCGCAAAAAACCCATCCGCGACCCGCACGCACGAGTATCCGTACCCATCTCACTGGCCCGCGTCCTCCTATCGTAGTCATACCGGTCATTACCACGACCACGCTCCCAGCCTCTCATCGACCCTGCCTGTCCCGTTCTCGCCTCGACCAGGGTAATTCTCGTCACAGTCCAAGCTCGCAAGATACGAGTACGAGTACATACGTACTTTGGCCTAGCGTGTTGCTGCGGGAAACCACTTGGATGATTCTCGTCTAGCGTCCTCTCCTCGAACACCCAGGCTGCGCTAGTGCGGGCAGCGCCTTCCCGCTCCCTGCTTTACCCAACGGCTCTGTCCTCGTCTTGGACTCGTAGCTCCTTTTCTCGTCCTACCCTGCTTGATAGGCCACTGATGGCTGGTCTCCTCTCCGGCATCGATCACATCTCCTCTCCTCTCTCTCTCCCCGTCCCCCCTTTGCCGTCTCTCTCGTCCGTTCGACAACTCTCTTTTCGTCTCGCCACTCCGAGAAACACACGCCCCGGCCTGGCTGTTTGTTAGCTTCCCGCGCGGGCAGCAATTCTTCGTCCAACCCGGATTTTACTGTTGGTTCCCTTTCTCGCCCCATTTTGCTTACTGCGGCATCTTTTTCTTTTTGCTGTCTCCCTTCTTGCGGTCGCTGCGGCGCAACAACATTACCTACTCGCCCGCCTGCATTCGCTGCGCCTGTCTTTGCCTGCGATCCGCTCTGCCGCCACCTGAGACACGTCAGAGCCGCCTTGGGGCCTCCTGTCTGACCTTCTCCACCGTCGGCTCAGTGCTCTGCTGCCATCCCTCACTGGCTGTGTTGACCGAGCCCCTCGACCTACCACGTCTCACGCGCCTCCGCGACCGAATACACGGCTCGCTTCACTCGCCACCGAGCAGACACGTCCCCCCCACCACGGCGCGTCTCCTCAAACTTTCGGCTACCTGCTGAACAATCCTCTGCATAATCGGAACTTACATATCCGTCCACATAGCGTGCTTGCGCCCGACCAATCGACCTGCTTCTGGAGACGACCACTGTTTCTTCGCGTACAGCTCTAATCGCACTTCGATAGCTGCGCAACCCGCTAAAACGGCAGTTCCTTTATCGCTCGGTATAGCCTCTCCCCATTCCAATATTGCCCCCCTCTTCTGCGTACTACCCGAAGAGCTTGATTCGCATTCTCGTTCATTGTTCGCCGTGATCCGGCCTGCTTACCCCCCCCGTGCGACGTCGCACTGACTGTTTTGTACTCTTTCCCCAGACACGCCTTCTCCGAACAGCGAAGTCATCTGTCGCCGCTCCTCATAAAAACGTTTCATTCACCCTTGGACGATAGAAGCCCGGCTCATCGCTGCGCTGGTTGCAAAGTTTCCTTCTAGCGGATCGCTTTCTGCTTCTCTTGCTCGCAACTGGCAAACCAAAACCCGAAAACTGCAAACACCGCATACCGGCGGATTCATGGACCGGTCCTCGCAGCGCCGATAATTGACCAAGCTGGTTTGCGACTTTGAATCGGGCCGCTACCATTGCCCCATACCGGACTGCCCTCCTGCTTGGCCGCCTACGAAGCCACAAACATCCGGAGCCGCTGTCATGACTGCGGCTTTGCCGAGGCCTTCCAACGGCCCCCCGACGGCCGCGCTTCCTGCTCTACCCGTGGGAAAGACGCGGAAGAGCATGGGTGCCCTTCCTACCACCACACCAAGAGCGATCAGGACCGCTCCCGGGACCCCTCGCACAGGCCTGCGTGCCCCCTCGACTTCTGCTCTGCTCACCTCCCCCGGCCTACCACAACCCCGCTCTGTTTCCGGAATCAACACAGCCGGAAAGACCCTGCGGAAGTCCGTCAGCATAAACTCGTTTCCACAACCTCCAAGGTCGGACAATCGTGTCACCGGCCTGCCTTCGAGCCCCTTGTCGGCTGGCGCATCGACAACCCGCAAGATAAAAACGCCAACCACACCCAATCACGCCTTTGGCAACTCGACGACAAGCCTCTTGGGCGCGTCCGGCGACGGCAAGTCGTTCGGCCGTCCTGGCCACAGGAGCTCAGATGGCGTCATCAGCGTTGCGTCGCTACCTCAAAGTCGGAGCTCATCCGCACAAGATTCCTACTCCACCTCTGCCACCCAATATGACGATCTTGGAGACAGCTCGAGCGGCTCAAAGACCGGGCCAACCGTCGCGCCTACCGACCCGCTTGGCAGCAAGCGCCACTCCAAGGCCGATGGCAAAGGCAACATCATCGTCAGCGTTCGCGTCCGGCCCGACGCAGGTGGTCGTGACAACAAGAGCGATGGCGAGTGGATGGTCGATGGCCGCAAAGCCTTGGTAGCATACCGTGGCAAGGAAGGCGGTGACTATTTCTATGGTAGGCTTGCGCGTGTTCGGCTTGCTTCGAATCACTGCTGACAGTTGCCCCTTGTAGACAACGTTTTCTCCACACACGACAACAACTCCAAAGTCTACGACCATATTGCCAAGCGGCTCGTTCGCCGCGTCATGGAGGGCTACCACGGTACTGTCTTCGCTTATGGCATGACCGGCACCGGCAAGACCTTCTCCATGCAAGGCACAGCCTCATCCCCAGGTGTGATTCCGCTTGCGATCACCGACATCTTCTCCTATATCCGAGAGACACCGTCCCGCGAATTTCTGCTGCGCGTCAGCTACCTCGAAATCTACAACGAGAAAATACACGATCTGCTCAGCATGCCAACAGGCGTAGGCATTGGTGGCCAGCAGCAAGATGAGATCAAGCTTCGCGAAGACAGCAAGCGGGGCGTTTATGCCAGTCCGCTCAAGGAGGAAATCGTCCAGAGCCCGACACAACTTCTGCGCGTGATCGCCCGCGGCGACCAAGCTCGTCGCACAGCCAGCACGCAGTTCAATGCTCGGAGTTCTCGAAGTCACGCTGTCGTTCAGATCGTCGTCGAGAGTCGCGAGCGCTTGCCTGGAAGTGCGGTGGGGGCTGAAAATAAGCGCGGAGGGATGCCGCCTGGTGGTGTCCGCGTGTCCACCCTCAGCCTGATCGATCTCGCTGGTTCGGAGAAGGCGGCAGAGACAAAGGAGCGGCGGACAGAGGGCTCGCATATTAACAAGAGTCTGCTCACGCTGGGGACGGTCATCTCCAAACTCTCCGAACATAAGGACAAAGATGGCAAGCCGGCAGACAAAGACGGAAAGCACTTGCCGTACCGAAACAGCAAGTTGACACGGCTGCTACAGGGCGCGTTATCAGGAAACTCGCTTGTCAGCATTCTGTGCACCATCCAGATCGGATCCGCTGGCAGCGTTGCTTCTGCCAACAGCCACACGACAGAAACGATCAACACGCTCAAATTTGCGTCGCGTGCCAAGAACAACCTTGTCAGCCACGCCAAGAAGGCGGAAGAAGCGCTTGGGGCTGGTGGTGATGGTGGTGCGCGCGTCTTGCTCGAGCGGTACCGCATGGAAATTATGGAGCTCCGGACGCAGCTTGAGAACAACGCAAAGGGCAAAGACAAGGATAAGGACAAGGACAGCGACAAAGATGGCGACGATGTGCGGGATGTGGAGGAAGAGCTCGCTCGCGAACGCGAGGCCGACCACCGACACGAAGAGCAACTGCTCGAGATGCAGCTCGCCCGCACGGCACTCAAGGAGCGTATCGATCACTTGAACCGGCTCATTCTCAGCTCCAAGTCGACGGGCGTGAACAGCGGAGGCACGTATAGCGCTTTGGGCGTGCGTTCGTCGGTGGCGTCGGCACGGTCGATCGCAACAACAACGGCAGGGACCTCGACAAGTGGCAGTCGATCGCTCCTGGAAAGAGCCGTGTCGACGTCCTCGTCTTCTACCGTTGGCCGCCGAGCCAGCACGCTTCCTTCGGGGGGCCATGCCGATGGCCTGGCGACAGAAGACGACGACAGCTTGGGCGAATACGGCGATGGTATAGCCTCGGTGACATCGCAAAACCGGGCGCTGCAGGCAGATCTGGCGGACAAGAATCGATATATCGCCACTCTAGAAAAGAGGCTGCTGCAGGCACGCCGGGCAAGCTCGTCAAGGACGTCCGTCGGCTTGGGCTCGTCGAGCAAGGGCATCATGGTTGGCGAGGACCACAGCGTGTCGGCAGTGATTCGGGAAAAGGACGCGGAAATCTTGGAGCTCCGCGCGCGCCTGGATGACAAGGACCGCATGCTTACGGCCCTGCGAAGCGCGGCCCGGTGCCGAGACAATGCCGATCGGGTGGACTCACGGGTGGACTCGCGGATGGACTCGCGGATGGACTCGCGGATGGAATCGCGGATGGAATCGCGGTTGGAGTCCAGGACGGACATTCGCACATCGCAGATGCTGGAACCCCCCAGCGGGCCACCAGTGATGGCGCTGCCGCCGACCCCTCAGCCTCACGGGCCGACCGAGATGAAACAGGCACCAGCTCTGCAGCGCCTGAGCTCGGTTAGCTTCCCACGGGTCCGAAAGAAGAGTGTTGACGAAATGAGCCGCATGCTGGACGAGATGATCCAGGACCGCGTCGAGAGCGGCCAACTGGTACGTGGTACGCGTGGTAGCGTTCGCATCGCGAGCGAGCGGGTGATCGAGCGGAAGAACGAGCGGGAAAGCAAGTCGACGGCAGAGCCGCCACAGCCTTCGGGACCGGTGCAGCAAGCCCCAGCGTTACCCGCAGAGGCATCGCCCGTGCTTTTGGAGGCATAGGACGGTGGAGAGCGATGCTTTCCTGTTTTCCCTCTTTTTTTTTTCTTTTTCTTTTTTTTGCAACTAAGAACCCAACGGCGTTTGGGTCGGGAATATGTCGGAAGCCCTTTGTTTCTTATGCGTCTGGATTGGGCCGACCGATGTTCTCTTGTTTCGTTTCTCACGGATTTGTTGTTCTTCTATACCCGGAAATTCTGCGTGTACGATAGGATACTACCTGGCTTTCGC
Organism: Leptographium galeiforme; assembly: GCA_004028395.1. Lineage (NCBI taxonomy): Eukaryota > Fungi > Ascomycota > Sordariomycetes > Ophiostomatales > Ophiostomataceae > Leptographium > Leptographium galeiforme. The sequence goes on from RQWE01000111.1 coordinate 65,293, forward strand.
TTCTTGGTGGTTCATGGTTTTGTTCAGGATTCCACCACTTGTTGGCATGGTGGTTGGCTGCGGGTCTGGCTCGAAAGCGGTGAAATCGATTGGAAATAAAACGGTAATGACAGGCTTCAGTGTGTACTTATAGAAAGAGCTGTGCTTTGGGCCGAGATGGCAGAGACAGGGAGAGACGTGCTCGTTTTTTTGGTCAAGAGAAGAAGATTATATCTTACATGCCCCAAGGGATGGCTACGGAGATAGATGCGAGCTGAACAGATTTTACGCTGTCTGTGGCCTCCCGAGAAAAGTCTATGTGGTGCAGTCACCACTGCTTCTGGCCTGGCTATGTGCCGCCCATTCCGTAGGCTAATATCACTGCGAGAACATTTGTACTACGAGTACGAGTACGCACAAGGGCTGACAAGGGCCGCTCGGGATTTACTCCGTAAGAGTAGTCACATATGGCGTAAGACAGACTACTCCGTACCCTGGCCACGGCTTCGTATTTTGCTCCGTTTGTGCTTTGCAGTGCCGCCTCCCTTGACGAAAACACGTCGACCAGGAGAGCCCGCACACCTCGTAATAGACGGGAGCGCTAATATGTACGGAGGTTTTGTTGCGGGCTCGGCGGTGCTATGGTTTTGTGGGGTCAAGCCACTCGAAATTTAGCGCGTTTCAGGATGTGCATAGTGTGCGACTTTGCAGGGAAAGCAGGCTTGGTTGGGCAGGAGCCAAAGAAAAGCAGAGCACGACCCCCAACTTGGTCAATGAGGGGACCCTACCGGAATGCCCCGCCCTCGTACGGCTCCTGCATGGACATGAGCATAACACAGGCTCAACCGTCTGTGATTCGCACGAGGACGGCGGCAAAGCGGACAGCCAAAGTGGAACAGCATTTTAGCGGGATGGGTGTCGGCGCGGCCAAAGAGAATCGAGGGATTGCGACTGGGGATGCACAGCAAAAACCGGAAACGTGGCCCAAGCGGTGGACCTTGGAATGAACGCGTGCGACGTACAGAGACACGGACTCGTATCTTGCTCTGCAGATCGGCTCGACATGCCGTGGGCAGTGAGGGTGCGAGTACGAGTACGAGGACGAGTGCTCGTACATGGCCGTATCCCAAGATACTGTCGTTCGTTGCTTGTGCCTCGTGTCTCTCTTGTGCGCCAAGGCACGCGTTTCGACTGCCGGCGTTTGTCTTACGACTTATGGGCCCTAATCCTGCTGCCATTCTGTCACGGCTAGGCGCGTGCTGTGGCTGGTTGGAGTGGAGATAGCGCTGTTTCCAAGTCTCGGGCACCCAGGGCAGCGTCTACCAAGGCCAGTGCGAAACACGGGGGACAGCGGGATGGGACGGCTCAATCCCAAGCCGGCCAGCTTCAAACAAGATATCGTGCGAGTCGCGAAACATCCAGAGTGCGGACGATTCTGAGGCGCTCCCCGCATTCCTTATTCTTTTGAGATTATTTACAGTCTGTGTCGTCTGCCGTGGAAGGGCTATCTTTTCTTTTCTTTTCTTCCCTTTTTAGCAGCAGCGCCAGACGCCCGCGTTCTCGTTCCTTCCCCAGAGCCATCCCGCCTGGTTCAACTTCAACACTGTCGTTCTGCTGTCGGCTTTGCTGGCGAAGGCGGGTCTCGAAGAAGCGAAAAAAAGGGGGCCACGCGCCGGGACATCTCAGTCGTTTTAGGAACATATGACGTTCGTGCTGTTCCACAGTCCCACCAATTTCAACTGAGCCGGGGGTTGGCGAGCCTTTTTGTTTGCTCTCATCTTGCACACGGCTGGTGCTGGCATAATAGGCCGAGTCGGGCAACAATTAGGATCTTCCTCTTCCCCTCCACCTTCCCGTTCTTCCGCTGGTCGATCCTTTCCCGTCATTTCCCCATGTTGCGCGTCTGGACACGAGCGGCGTCTTGTTTTCATCCTTGGCAGTTCTGCTAGCAAGTCCAGCACATCTTTCTTTTCTCCAGTTTCTTCCCAGTCCACCCGGGTGCGTGGACAACACACGGGCGTTACTCTCTCGGCTTTCTTTTCTTCTTCTGCGGCGGTGTCATTTCTGAGGAGCGAAGATCTCCTTTGGCAGAACCCACCACTTTACTTGTTATTTCCCTCTTTCTTACCGCCCCTCCG
>RQWE01000112.1:0-66825 GCA_004028395.1 Leptographium galeiforme
GGGGGGGGGGCGTAGTTAGGGCAAGGAAGGGGAGAGGAATGTTCATGGAAAATGCCGGTGTCCAGGCAAGCGAAGTCCACCAGAGGGTAAAAAAAAATAGAGGAAAAAAAAATGGAGACGGCAGAGGGAATGGGACCAAAAACCAGGCGGCGGGAAAAGAGCAGGTAAGGCGAGCGTACGGAGCGCCTGCGGGAGGACGCCAGGACGGCAATACCACGTAATGGCTGCACGATCGAGGGAGAGGGACACAGCCGGGGACATGGTTGAGACCGAAGCCTGGCAGAGAGAGAAGGGAAATACAGACAAGGCTACGCCCCGCGGGACCGCTGAATAAAGGGCCTTGGCGGCAGAGAGAGACTAGCCAGTGAGGTTGTGACAGAGATATGCCGCTGGCGGACGGGAGCCGATGGGGGGGGGGGATGGCGGTGGTGGATGGGTGTGTGGACGGTGGATGTGGTCAGTGGATGTGGATACAGTGGATGGAGAACGAAGCAGGGTGATGGCCAAAAGAAAGTGGACAGGGCGATGGCGAATGGCCCTTCTTTCTTACTTTGAGCTCAGAGAGCAGGAGGGGGGCGTGGGAAAGGGAAGGGGCGATCCAGGGTGGGGGTGTGCTTAGGGCTGTTTCCGGCTATTTTATTCCTGCCTGCCCTACGCCTAGTTTGGAGAGAGGTCGCGGGCGAGCACCACCCAAAGGGGCATCTGGTCGAGTTTGGCCGATCGACAAGAGGCCGCGGGCCACCACGACACTACGGCATTGCCGTCACGCATGGCTAGGGCAGCCATGGGTGGGCTTGGCTGACAGGGTTTCGGGCAGGCAGACTGACGGGCGGGCAGGCAAGCAAGCAGCAGGGACGGGGGGGTCAGAGAGAATACGGAGTACGGAGTATGGAGGACTTGCAAAACCTCCCAAGCTTGCGGGGCATGCAGAGCCGACTGAGAAGAGGGCCCCGTCAGTCGATTGGGCGATCACGCGTGCTGTTGTACAAGTACTGGGCAGCATTTGCTCGAGATTACTCCGTATGTGCTTCTGGGTTTGCGGGCCCGCAATAAGGTGGCACGCAGTGGACGACGCGGGAATCACCGTGACGGGCAAAAAAAAAAGCCACAAGGGGAGGAGGGGGGGGGGGGGGGGGGGGGGGGCGCTGGAGGGACCCAAAAAAGCCAAGGAAAGCCAAGCGGCTGGCAGAGTTACGGCCAGGACCAGAATTAAGACCGAAAGCCAAAAAAAACCAAAAAGCCAAAATACTCCCAAAAGGCCCGAGACCGTTCGCGCGACTGCTCGGCGACCACCCAAAGCGGGCGGGAATGTAACGAAGCCCGGCGCCGGTCGGTAGGAGTACGGAGTACCCGGCCAAGTAGTGCCGACATCCTTCCATGCGCGACGCGCGGGATACTCGTAGGTGCCTGGCATGAAGAGTGCGATGCAAAAAGACTCAAGACCAAGACCCCCCCCCCCCCCCCCCCCCACCCCCTTCTAAAGCCCCACTGGCTCTCGGCCAACAGGGGGTTAACAGGGAAAGGCATGGAGGAAAATGCTCGGCCGCTGTGTCATCTATTTAGGCCTGCTTTTTTAGGGGGGGGGGGGGGGGGATTGGCCGCGTTGGGAAAGCTCAGGCGCGTGCGTCCCGCACCCGACTTGCAAGCTCAAGTCGCAAGAAAATTTGCAGGCTAAGAAGCCAATCCAACAAATCAGACAAAGATTTTTCTTCCCAAAAGACTGGTATTTTTTTTTTTGTTTTGTCAAGAAAGAAAGAAAAAAAGAGACTGGCAATGACGGAGCTAACATTCGAGCTACGGTGGAACTCTTTGTTTCAACGCTTTAGCCGCAGGTCTGCATACGACGTAGGTCTGCATAGGTGTGCGCAGGTGTGCGCGCAGGTCTGCACGGGCGTACGATATCTTGTGTGATGGCAACGGCCAAGTCCAGCCCGACTCGGTAGCCCAGCCCGGCGCGTAAAGATGCCGGCTGTCTGGACGAGGGAGGGGGGGGGGGGCCTTGCCCCTGACCGACAACCGCCAGATGCGCTTGCGCGATAAGAATTTTTGCTCGGCCGGACCCTGGCCGTGTGCCCGACCTAAAAGAGAAAAAAACTCCTTAAAAACGCCGAGACGACTTGACCAAAAAAAAAAAAAGAGGGAAATGGGCACAGAGCCATGACGATTCCGCCGGAAGCACAGACTTCCGACCCAACAACTGTTTCGGCTTTTTTGTGGTCTCCCGTTCTCTTCCGGGCACGTGGGCGAACGCCTGTTAGTGGCGTTTCCACTGCAGAGAAGCCCGCCCGTTTACGAGGCTGCGCTTGTTTACCTGTTTTCCCCTGGTCCTTTTTTGCATTTATTTTTGCCATTATTTTTATTTTTCCCCGTTCCGCTTTCCGGCTCGCCTTCCGACAGGTACATACGGAGTAAGTTGCAGCATGTAATACGAGTACGAGTGCTTGTATGCATCTCTGATACGGGGCCTCCTATTATCTTGCGTGCGATACGCAACGCTCCCAAACATGGTACGGCCGCCGCGGCCAGCCACTGTCTCGGCCGCTTGCGCCCTGTGAACCACTGTCTGACTGCGCACGTCCCTCCCGACTGACCGCCTCTAAATGCCGCGACAGACTTCTAGAATGCCACGCAGAAGCTTTGGCCCCTCGCCCGTTGCATCCAGTCGTATGTCGTATTGTGACGTGTTGCATTTTGCTTGTTTTTTGCACGTTTTATCTGCTCGCTTTGCAGTGACGATTGGGACTCTTGCATGATCCTCCCCCCTTCTCCCCTCCCCGATCCTGGCCCCCTCGTCCCTCAAAAAGGGTCAGCTGATCGTTGCGCTCAACCGATTTTGCGCTCATCCGGATACAACTGTCCGGATCAGCGCTCTCGCTCTGTGCCAGTTCGTGCCGGCTGACCCAGCTTTGCCCCAGCTGCCCCAGCTGCCCCAGCTTGTCCCAGCTTGTCCCAGCTTGTCCCAGCGTGCCCCAACGTGTCCCAGGCCGTCCTGCACAGTCCAAGCGAGCCCAGGCTGCCGCGCAAGCACGTCGCCTTTTTGAGCATCTCGTCCGCTGCCCACTCCGTACACTCTCCATTTTGCCAGGTCCCCGGCCGCTGCGCAACCTCTGCCGCAAATAGCTGGCCTCCCTGACCAAGTGGGGCCCGCCAGGTGGGTTTCCGAGTACGAATAACTCGTACTTACTGGCAGAGGAGCCCTGCGTTCCCATTTAGCCCTCCTCCCGATTTCGCACTTGCCCTTGGCGCCCTTCTGTGCAAGCGGGCAAAACTGCCAAAACAGCCACCGCCCTCCTTCCCTGCCCCCCCCCCTGTCACTTGTCCCATTGCGTATTCGCCACGTCGGCAGATGCCCGACCGAAGTTTCTACTGGCGCTTCCCGACTTGGACAAGGTCATGCCGACCTCCCGGCCGCCCATTCGCGCCTCTTCATCTCCTGCGCCCTCCTCTCCAAGCTCTCCATGTCTCCACCCATCTCTCCCTTCCCAGCACCACCCCCCCCCCTTCCTTCCCCTTACTAGCGCGGATAGCTTTGCTTCCAAGATCTCGAGCACTGAGACACTTGCGTCCAACTTCCTACAGTTCTCCGTACATTACATAACTCACTCTTTGTCTTACAGAGCTCCCAGGATATTTAACGTTCAAATAAGCTGCAAGGAGTCCGCCTCCTCTCGCGTCTCTATCGGCTATCTACACATGCATCGTAGGTATGGGTAGTCTTCTCGTACCTTGCTTGGAGGCCTCGCCGTCCGCGTCATCATCGTCACCGCGCCACGATTGTCCCTGCGTGTCTTCCCTTGTCCTGTCATGGCATTTGTGACGCTGCCTGTTCCACTAGCTGTCATGGGTAGCCATTTGCCCGATGGCCCCCTCGGTTCGTGGCTTATCAGGCGAGCCAGCTACGTCGTATGCATCTCACATAGCTGCTATTGTGTTCATACGCGAAAGGGAGAAGCTGCATAGCATGAACCCCCTTCTACGGCGCTAAACTGCTCAGTCATGCATACTCGTATCTGGAGAGAGGTTCAGGAAGGCTCACCCCCCCTGTGAAACGGAGATGTATCTTGCTAGCACTTGTCCTCGCTCTTTACAAGGGCTGGTGAAGTCGGGGTCTGCCGTGCCTCCACTCCTGTCGCTTCGCACGGCCTTCATTGGACCGTCATGGTGGGTCAGAAAAGGAGCTTTCCGTCCGTGGCAAATATCTGGCTACCTCAGTCTCTTCATCTGGAGCATCTGCCGCTGGGTGGTCGCACATCCTTGCCGCCCTGGCCGCCTGCCTCCCTGGGTGGGCCCAAGCACTAAAGCACTAAATTTGGCCAAAACAAAACTCAAAGTAAGATATTATGGTACGAGTATGGAGTAGATCAGTTGCTGTACCGAGCTCAGGCCACCCAAAACAGTGCTGCTCGTACTCGTATGCCTTGGAACACTTTGGATTACGACGTATCTTCCCCTACAGGCCGACAAGGCATTCGCACAGGAAGCACAAGGCGGTGAGGCTTTGACCGGTGAGGCCCTCCCGCCCTAGACCCTTGCCGCTCGCGTAACTTTGGTTCTCGCTGCCATGGGAGGTGCAAGGAACCCATCCCTTGGCAAGGCTAAAGTCCAAACCCCGGCCGCACTAAAGTCCATCGTGCCTTTCAGTCAGCGGCGGCAACAGCCCATGGTCGTCGCGATTGAGTACGAGGCATCGACGTGGCGGTACTACGTTGCCTCATACGAAGTCCCTGCTATCGGGCCGTTGCCCACGCTACAGACGGAAACGATGTGCTCGTAAGACACACGACCTCCCCAGTAACGAGTCGTGTCATGCAGCCATGCAGCATGCAGCATGGACGGCGATTTCTAGCGCAGCGAGGAACGGCTGGTGAAACCGGCCGCGCCGTCGAGCGACGAGAAAGGCCGGGAAATGAGGCGCGGCGGTGCTGCACAATCGGGATGTAAGTCCTGCTGGAAAGCTTCCCGATCCGGCTGGCTTGCGTGCTGCTTATGGAATGTTCTGCCCCACGGCAACCTGGTCGGGTATTTTGTTTCTTTCCTTCATTTGTGGGCACACGTGTCCCGTGGTTCATTTACACTCGACCAGGAATCTTGGCCCACGGTCATCTATGGGCGTTAGTAATCATTCGTCCGGGTGTGGCCTAGCACCAACGTGCTAGCCCAGCTGTCCCAGCCCCACAAGTTTGTGATAAGATACGATTAAAAAAAATTGAGTTGGGGAAAAAAAAGCAACGCAAGCAAACCTGAGTTGAGGTACTGGAAGCCAGCGAATCTACGACCAAAATGGGAAAACGCAAGGTAGCCGCGCTCGAAAAGATCGATGCCGATTTGTAAGAGTGTGCTCTTGGGACTGTGCCCCCCCCGCGACGTGCCCCGCTGACCGTCGACAGTGCGAGTCTTCAGTACAAGATCCGTCGGGATCCCAGGTATGTGGCTGGCAAGCAGAGTTGGGAGGAGGCCTGGACATGGTGCTAACGGCTGTCTAGGTCCTACGAGGATGAGTTTAAGCGGCAGTACGAGCAGTATGGTGCGTATCGAACCGAGACTCGAGGCATAGGAGCTTTGCTAACCGAGATCATGGCAGTTTCGCAACGCGACCTCTTCCTGACGTCGCCGGCCCAGGCGTCGGCAGACCAGAGCCGTGCGTTCTACGACCTGATTGACCTGCTGGCGCACGTGTCGGAATGCTACCCTGAGGCGCTGCGTGGCTTCCCGCAGGAGCTGGCGACGATCCTGACGCAGCATCATGCGGTGCTGGCGCCGGAGCTGCGCGACAAGATTGTGGCCAGCCTGGGCATGCTGCGGCGCAAGGAGGTGCTGGACTCGGCGACGCTGGCGCAGACGCTGTTCCCGATCCTGGTGCACACGCCGAGCAAGACGCTGCGCACGCTGATCTTCCAGCGGCTCGTGTCGGACCTGCGCAACGCCAACAGCCGGACCAAGAACCACCGGCTCAACCGGACGGTGCAGACGGTGCTGTACAATCTCGTTTCCTCGGACCGGACGTCAGCACGGCCGATCTGGGCGGTCAAGATCACTCGCGAGCTGTGGACGCGGCGGGTCTGGACGGACGAGAAGCCGGTGGACGTGATGCGCGAGGCCTGTCTGAGCGACAATGAGAAGGTGGCCGTGTCGGCGGTGCGCTTCTTCCTCGGCGGCGACAAGGCACGCGAAGAGCTCGAGGACGACAGCAGCGACGACGGCGGCGCCGAGAACCGGTACGGCAGCGTGCTCGGCGCTGGCGACGTCGACCTGCGGCAGCTCAAGGCGCGCGGACAGCACAACAAGAAGACGAAAAAGGTGGCCAAGCGCTACGACAGGGCGGTCGACAAGGTCAAGAAGAACGAGCGCAAGCGGCACCAGCCGCATCCGCTGAACTTTTCGGCGTTGGTGCGTTTTTTTTTTTCCTTTTCGGTTTTTTTTTATATCAGACTTTGTCACTGACTCCCGCAGCATCTCCTCCACTCCCCCCAGGAGTTTGCCGAGGCGCTCTTCACGCGACACCTGCAGTCGGCGCGCTGCCGGTTCTCGCTCGAGAGCAAGCTGCAGGTCCTGCAGCTGGTGACGCGGCTACACGGTCTGCACCAGCTGCTGGTGCTGCCGCTGTTCAGCTGGTTCACCAAGTACCTGACGCCACGGCAGACGTCGGTGACGACGGTGCTGGCGTCGCTGGCGCAGGCGACACACGACCAGGTGCCGCCGGACGCGCTGGAGCCGCTGGTGGCCAAGATCGCCAACGAGTTTGTGACGGAGGCGTCGGCGGCCGAGGTGGCGTCGGCCGGCCTGGTGGCGATTCGCGAGATCAGCATGCGGCAGCCGCTGGCGATGAACGAGACGCTGCTTCAGGACCTGGTGCAGCTGCGCAAGAGCAAGGACAAGGGCGTGATGATGGCGGCGCGCGGCCTGCTCTCGCTCTTCCGTGTGGTCGGGCCGGAGATGCTGGCCAAAAAGGACCGGGGCAAGGACGCGACGATGGGTCTGCGGAGCGGCGACGTGCGCACGCGGCAGTTTGGTGAGGAGACGACGGGTGGGATCGAAGGCATCGAGCTGCTGGAGCAGTGGAAGGCGGACGAGCGCAAGCGCAAGCGGGCCGAGGCGGCGGCAGAGGAGGGGGTGAAGGACGCGGCCGGCGCGGACGGCGCAAAGGGCTCGGATGACAGCTCAGACGACTTTGACGAGTACTCGGAGGCCAACTCGAGCGAGTGGGACCTGTCGGACAATGACAGCGACGGCTCGGGCGGGTGGATCGACGTGAGCGAGGACGAGGCGGACAAGGCGCCCTCGTTGAAGCGGCGGCGGCGGGCGGCCGACAAGGACGACGAGAGCTACGCGGACAGCGAGGACAATGAGGCCAAGGCAGACGGCGAAAACGACGACGACGACGACGGGGAGCCGACCATTTCCAAGCTGGCCACGACGACGATCCTCACGCCGGCGGACTTGGCCAAGCTGCGGGAGCTGCGCCTGGCGGCCAACGTGGACCGGGCCATGGGCCGCAAGGACGCGACGAGCGGCAACAGCGGCGAGGCCAAGGCGGCCAAGGCGGCGACGTCGAGCCGGTACCAAAAGGCGCTGGCGGCGCGGCACACGGACGACGGGCTGACGGCGGCGCAGATTGAGCTGGCGTCGACGCTGCGCAAGACGACCAAGGAGGAGCGGATCGCGCTGGCACAAAAGGGCAAGCCGGGCCGGGAGGAGCACCAGTCGACGCAGGCCGTGCGCAAGGCCAAAAAGGCGGCCGAGGGCAAGTCGCTGACCAACAAGGAAAAGGCGCGCGGCAAGAACATTTTCATGCAAATGGGCAAGGCGCGCCAGAAGAACCGGCGCAGTCTGGTGGAGACACGCAAGGCCCTGACGATGCACGTTGCGCGGGCCAAAAAGGGCGGACGTCGGGGCAACCGTGACTGACCGAAGCCGACCGGAGGACAGAAAAAGGGATCAACGCATTAGGCCGACAGTGAGCATTTGGGTACCAATTCTTTGCCAAAATAGAGACTATAATTCCCCCCCCAGAACGGGTGCTCTGTAATAGGCCACAGGCACGTGTCCGGACCCACCTACAAGCACTCGTATCCATTCAGAGTAGTCGTATCACAGGGCAGCTTTTTGCCCATTTCAACGACGTGCTAACACTTGCAGTAGGGGCATCGCCACGGTCGAGTGGAACGCCGGCGACAAAACGACGCCGTCTGGGATCACGACGCCACATAATAATGGCGTGTTCTCTGCGGCCTCCCTGGGTGTTCTCGGCCTCGGTGACCTGGCCAAAGTAACTCGGCCGCTCACCGACACCCATTTTCCCCAACAGATCACCCCCCCCCCCGTCTCCTGCTCTGTGCAAGCGAGGCCGCCTTCGGCAGGAAGAGCAAGCCCGGTAGGGAAACGCTAGAGGGCGCTAGGCCTCTGACTCGGGCGTGCCGCGACACGCTCGCTGAAATTTGCGGCGTCCAATATGTCGAGCTCGGCGGAACGGCCGACGAGCACGGCAAATACCGTTGCAGTGGCTTCATAGTGGCGTACGTAGTGATATCAGTAGCTATTCGTACGTGCCATTGGCATTGGAGGAAAATACAAAAAACAAACAAGGGGGGGGAAGGGGGGGGGGGGGGGGGGGGGGGCGTGGCCTCGACTAGACAACAATTTGCACGCGGTCCCCCTTTTTCTACTTGTGGCGATGCCGTGCCGTCTCTGCAGGCATGCGAGGACGCAAACTGGGCGTTCCTACTCGTACACCTTGTCGGTGGATCGGCACGGTCTCGTTCGCTTCGAGGTGGTCGTCGCCAAGATCGGCCCTTCTTGACCCTATCTGCCCGCGGTCGGAGCAGCAAGCTTGCGGCTCGAGACTTGCGGCTCGGGGACGTCGGGGGACGGGAGCGAGACGACAAGACGGCAAAGACAGTCGGCCAATCCACCAGAACAAGAGTGCTGCGCAAGGCGAACAGACTCACCCCTTAAAAAGCGTATATTACGGACAAGCAGAACGTTGGACGGAGGCTCCCAGAGCAAGCAACGGACACGCGCGCTGAGTCTCCCGAGTGCAATGCTACGAGTTATTTCTGTCGCCGTGTCCGGCTCAACATAACCTGATTAGCTGACTTGCCGAATAATTTTCCGTGCTCCCAGCAAGAAAAGAGAGGAAGAAAATTAGAAACACCGCAACCCGAAATCCCTAGTCGGCGGCATCGCGAGGCCCGAGCAGACCGATTCCAGCGCTTTTTACCCGATAAAGAAACAAGACAAACAAAAAGACAGACGTCCGGGGGGGGGGGGGCTGTGTCCAGGAGAGTGTCGGCCCGAGTCCATGGCAAGACGACGGTCCACCAGGCCACGCTCAATTCCACCGGTTCCCCCGGGTCCAGTCGTATACGTTTTCGAGGTAGTCGGACCACGACTCGCCGGAAAAGGTGGCCACGTCGGACACGCGCTTGCCGGTAATTTCGTCGGCGCCCAGGAAGCCGAGGTCCATTTCGCCAGAGAACTTGGTGTAGTGCTTGTTGGTGAACTTGAGCGTGCCGCGGTGCTCGCCCGTCTGCATGTTATTCTCGACGGGGCCGCGGCCGCGCCAGCGGACGTAAAACTTGAGCTGCGGCCGGCCGGCGGGGGTGGAGGGCGAGGCCTTGCCGGCGAGGGAAGCAGAGGTGCCGTCGCCGAGGCCGGGGGTGGAGGGCGCAATGTTGGTGGCGCTTCGCATGAGGGCGTCGAGGCCGCCGAGAGCAGACAAACCAGTCAGGCCGGGCAGGCCGGCCATGCTGTTGAGGCCGGCGAGGGGGATCTGGGGCAGCGGGACGGCGGTGGTGCGGGCCTTTTTGCCGGGGAGGGGGGTGGTGGTCTGATGCGGTGGCGGTTGTTGGGGTGGGACTTGGGATGGAGATTGTGTCTGGATCTGAGACTCGGACTGGATCTGCTGGGACTGGCCCTGACCCTGGCCCTGGCCCTGGCCCTGGCCCTGGCCCTGGCCCTGGCCCTGGCGGCCGACCACGGCGCCCAGGGGCGGCTGCTTGCGTTTGGAGCCAGCACTGACGCCGGCGTCGTCGAGGGGGGCCGGGACGCCGCGGTCCGGGTCCTCGCCGGCATCGAGACGGCGGACGTGGTTGGCGAGCAGCTTCTCGTCGGCCGAGAGCAGCATGACGCCGAGAATGACGCCAAAGTGGAAAGTGCCCTCGTAGACGCCCGGGGTGGCGGTGGGGCCGACGTCGAGCGTGAGGCTGGCGTTGACGGACCACTGGTCCTGGATCTCCTTGGAGGTGATGACGTAGGCGCCCACAATGGTGGCGGGCACGGCGTCGTCGACCTTGCGGGTGCTGCCCTTGGGCCGGCCGCGGGGCCGGCGGGCGGTGGTGTCGCGGCGGGCCTCCCACTCGGCCACCATGCCGTCGCGCAGGATCTCAACGTCCTCGTCCATCCTGTCAAACACGCCGGCCGTGACCTGCTCGCGGAACAGCGCGGCCACCTCGTCCGACGACGACTGGTACGGCGGCGGCAGCCCGTAGAAGCGGAACTGGGCCAGCATGAACTTGCGCGTCAGCACCCGCGCCGCCTCCTGCTCCGTGATCTTTTCCATCTTGGGCGGCCGTCCGCGGCCGAGCTTGATCTTCCAGCGCGCCGGCTCCGTCGGGAAGCACAGGCGCAGCAGATGCTGCGGCCGCTCGTAGGCGACGCCGTCAATCGTCGCAAACGTGCCGTCGTACTGGAAGCCGTTGCGCCGGATCGGCTCCGGCTTCGCGTCCATGGCCCCGGAAATCGGAAAATCGGAAAAATCGCCCCAAGGGACCGTTCTATTTTATTTTTGCCCTTTTTTTGGATGCAAAATAAATGGCAAAAATTGGCAGGCAAGATGTTTTCTTTTTATTTGGAGCAAAATAAAAACAGAAAATAACGTGTTTGTCAGGGTGGGGTCGGCCCACTATACGAGCTGTCACGTGTACCCCGCCCGATTTTCGCTCTTCACCGTGGCAACATCTCTGCGCACAGTCTCGTACACCGTAAGCTCCACGCATATATTGACATCTCCAACGTACTATTAGGGCACTCTTACTAGTCACTTTCTCCAACAGTAGAATACAGACCACACCTAAATATACAGCGACGTCACATGGGTCGTCATCCAGTTGTACGTGTTGGAGCGGAAGTTGTCGTCAATCAGCGCGCCGGCGAGGCTGTAAAAGTTCATCAGCTTCTTGTTGGCCGCCCACTTGGGCCAGGTCTGCACCTTGGCGCCGACATTGGGATCCTGGTTGGTGACAAAGTTGATATAGTACTTCTGGATGGTGGCGCTGGCGTAGTTGGGCAGCACGCCGTAAAAGACCTGCAGCAGGTCCGACGCGTGAAAGGTGCCGACAAAGGGGGTGCCGTAGTCGTAGGAGCTGAGGTACGACCAGGTCGGCACGCTGGGATTGACCGTCAACATGATCTGCAAAAAGATGCGGCGGGTCAGGGTAAAGGTGAGGTCGCCGAGGATGGCGGCGAGGCGCTTGAAGCCGGGGTACAGCTCGTTGAAGATGCCGGTGCGGAAGGGCGACCCGGCCGAGGCGGCCGTCGGATAGGTGGCGACGAGCTCGGCGATCTCGGTGGCCGTGGCGCCATGAAAGTAGAGCGTGCTCAGGTAGTCCTCGAGGGCGGCCGTGGTGGTGACGTTGAACGGCAAAATGGCAAAGATGGTGCCCTCGTCCTCCTGGTCGCCAATGATGAGCGGCACGGCGGCATACTGGCCGTTGGTGATGAGCACGTCGGGGCTGCTGGGCAGCACGTCGCCGTCGGGCCGCGGCAGATACGACAGGGCGACCGAGTTGTACGACACAATCGACGGCACCGAGTTGATGGCGTTTTGCAGAATGGTGTAGTCGGCCGAGCGCAGACAGGCCAGCGTGGCCGCGTCGCTGCCCTGGCCGCCGCAGCCGGCCTCGGCCACGACCTGGTCGTAAATGGCCTGGGCCTTTTCGCCGTCGGTGCGCTGGGCCGGCACGACGCTGCCCGAGTCGCAGATGCCGCCGCGGAAGAGCGCCTGGCCCTTGTACTGGTTGTTGCCGCCGTACAGCGCCATCTGGTCGACGACCGAGATGGACCCGGCCGACTCGCCCCAGATCGTCACCTTGGTCGGGTCGCCGCCAAACGCCGCAATGTTGTCGGCCGTCCACTCGAGCGCCATGCGCTGGTCCCGCAGCCCCAGGTTGGTCGAGCCCTCGGCCGTGAGGGCGGCCCCGCCCAGGAAGCCGAACCCGTTGACCCGGTAGTTCATGGCCACAAAGATAAACGGCTCCCCGATCGCGATCCCCTGCAAGATCAGCTCGGTGGCGTCGTAAATCGTCGTCGACCCCAGCTCAAAGCCGCCGCCAAAGATCCACACCAGGACCGGCAGCTTGGCATTGGCCGCCGTGCCGGCCGGCCGCTGCACATTGATCGTGAGGCAGTCCTCCTTCTCGTTGCCCACCGCCTCGAAAAACGGCACGTTGACCACGTACCCCAGCAGCCCCAGGATGCCCTCGGTCGAGAACACCATTTGCGGGCAGCTCGGGTCGATCAGCTGCGTCCCGTCCACCTCGCCCAGGCTGCCGTCGATCCGGACCGGCGGCCGCAGCCGCAAGTCGCCCAGCGGCGGCTGCGCAAACGGAATGCCCCGGAAGTTATCCACCCCGAGCAGCGACCGCCCCGAGACCGTGCCCTCGGGGTACGTCACCGACACCAGCGTCGTCCGCTCGTGCAAGTCCCGCTCCTCCTGCGCCGATCGCGCCGGCCGCAGCCGCCGGCCCAGATTCTCGGCCCCGGGCCCGGCCTCGGCCTGGAAGGCCGGGTTGGCGGCCGAGAGGCCCAGCAGGGTCGTGAGGACGACGAGCGAAGGAATCCGCATTATATCTCGATTTGTAATATGTAGAGACGGGGAGAAGGAGGAAGAAAGAGACGAGAGCTGTACCGGACTGACCAGTTACCCTGGGTGCACTCTCCGCGGAACAGACAGCTCTTTATATCCATCACAACAGACCCCCCCCCCCCCCCCCCCCCCCCCCCCCCCCCCTGCTCTCATGCAACGCTCTCTTCACATGATGAACCGTGACCGCTGCCGCGGAGGACGTTCTCGTTCCGGCTAGCAGGAAACTCACGATCGCCGGTCATAGGGCGCCTACGAAGACTAGGGCCCAGCAGGGAAAGACATGCTTGGGACGAAAACAAAAGCCCGCATGCCTCGGTTCTCCTCACGGACGGGTTGTCGTCGCGCTGCTGGATAGGTCCTTTTCACTAGCATCATCTCCTCAGGCGCGTTGTCTCCCCTCTCCTGGCCTGACGCTAACACTCACACCACCTCGCCCATTCCTCCCGGCAGGAGGCCCATCCCGCCTCCCTTTTGTCTTACTCTGTACAAACACGGCCGTGTGCCTGACCGCTTGTCAGGGACCTTTGTCGCGTAGACAATTTTCCCTCCAGAGCGAAACGGGACAGGTACGGCGCCAGCTTGGACTGTCCGTCACGACACGGACGACACGAAAAAACGGCCTCTGCGCACCCATCTGCCGGGGTTTCCGGCAGGTGACCAATTTGCCGTGTCTCACGCTTGCTCCCGCATCTGACTCTCTGCCGTCTTCGCCCCCAACCTCACCCCTCGCCGAAGTCGCCGGCCAATAACTCGGGTGCGGGGAAGTGTACCATGATCTGGGGGCACTTGCCCCTCTCCTTCACAAGCTCGTCGCTCTCGCCCTCCCTTGATTGCCTCGGGCTGGCGCCTCGCGCTGTGCGGTTTTTTCTGTTGTTTTCCCCTGCTGCCCCCCGTTTATAGTACGAGTACGCCCCGATTTTTAGTGCTTGCTGTCAACAGGACCGCCGCGGACATGTGACTGGTCTAGTAGCCCGACCAAATTCCCCGG
Source organism: Leptographium galeiforme (assembly GCA_004028395.1). Taxonomy (NCBI): domain Eukaryota; kingdom Fungi; phylum Ascomycota; class Sordariomycetes; order Ophiostomatales; family Ophiostomataceae; genus Leptographium; species Leptographium galeiforme. The sequence continues at coordinate 13,851 of RQWE01000112.1, forward strand.
ACTTTGTCTTCCGCTATTAATACGATCGTCGTGTGAGGGGGCCACTAGCTCTGAGCCCCAAAGTGGGACGGGACTCGCCAAAAATTGGCTGATCTACGATCTGTTCTACCCATTAGTGGCTACATTGCAACCTCTGAACAGGTTTCGTTTCATCCAGGCAAGGAACAACAGTGTCGCAGAGTACATACTCGTAAGTTCAAAAAAGACTTCAACGAGCCGAGGCCGCCTCACGAAGACGGAGATTGGAAATAAGGCCAACTTGGCTAAACGGTACTTTCTGCATTGACCGGGGTGCAAAGATGTTTATTTCAGGGGGAGGGATAAAAACGGCTGTGGTAATCTGTCGCCACCGTGGCGTCCCTACAGGGCTAGATTTCCAGCTGAAAGACGTGACGTCGTTGAGAAAGGCCGTATCAAACAGCGTCTCCACCACGCTTAACCCACAACATCAGCACCCCTTGCGCCCCTTATTTTGCCCTTGCCTTACTCTAGCGGCCTTTGCCCGTTTACGAGTAATACTCCGTAGACCTCTTCCTCTTTTGGGTCTCCAACACACCCAGCATCTCCGGCACCTCCGGCAGCCGCTCCCGTACTTCCGAGACTTGACACGACCACGCACGAGACCCCGGATGCGGATGACGGCCGCACCAAACTGAACCAAAATTCTGCTCTCTCCTCCCGTTCCCGTGGATCCATGGCCCGCCGCCATGGCGCAGGATGGATATCGATCGTGCATATGCGTCGTGTCACCCGCACATGGAGGCATGCGTTGCTTTTCCAGATGGGATCTTTTTGATCACCAATCTGCAGAGTCGCGACACAACATCCTGGTCATTCCGAATGGCACGCAATGCACACTAAGGCGAGCTGAGCTCTGGGCATGTCCCGATGCAGCGACATCTCCGTCTGGGCGCTCTGTAATGCAACCCGTTTGGGGCCTTTCGTTTTCGTATGTCGTACGTGTAGTACTTCTACTTTGCGTGTTGATCCCGTGGAGCCAACCGCATCACGGTGCTGCATCACGGTTCACGATCAATCAGCCGCATAGATACGCTAACGCGCATGTAGGACACATCCGGGAACTTTTATAAAATACGTGGACTTTTGGTCGAGCTAAACTCTGAATTCTTGACAAGGCTCCATAAACGTGCCGCGCGGCCAAGGGGCCGTGCGGGAATCCTAAAGATAAGGCGAAAGAGAAACCGGCCGAAGCCGCGAAGCCGTTCACATGCCGACTAATCAAAGTTGGAGCTCGCCGTGGTCTGCGAGTCCGAGGCCACGCTGACGTCGGACACGGTGATGACGGCGCCAGACACGCTAGTCACACGCACGTCGACCGTGTCGGTGCCAAAGCCGCTCGAGTTCTCAAAGAAGTTGTACGTCGCCCGGGTCGTCGACTGCCACGTCGAGCCGCCGTCCGTGCTGACCTCGAGCGACTCGATGCCCTCGTTGGCGTTGACGACCTGCATCGAGAACCAGTACTGGGACGTGCCCGACTTGTTGTGCAGGACGATGGGCGACGTGATGCCGCACTCGACAAACGAGTACGAGATGGAAATGATGCCGGCCGAGATGGAGCCCAGCTCCTCAAACGCGTCCTCAAACAGGTCCAGGTGGCTCTCGGCACACTCGGGGCACTCATCCACAACCATGGCCGTGATGGAGTTGCCGTTCGGGCCCGTCACCACGACACAGCGACCGCAAGCGGACGCGTCGTCCCAGACGTCGCCCGAGTAGGCCGTGCCGAACATGCCAGACGGCAGAGTGTAGGTCGAGAACGAGCAGGTGCCGCCGGCGACGTTACCGCCGTAGAACGTTGCCTCGCCCGAGATGGTGGCGCTGCTGGACGACGAGGTCGACGTCGACGAGCCAGTCTCCGCGGCGGCAGCCGCAGTGGTCGCGGCGGCGGCGGTCGACGAGGTGGAGGTGGATGTAGAGACGGCGGGGGTAGAAGAGGTCGAGGTGGAAGAGGACAAAGTCTTGGACTCGACCGCGGCCACGGAAGAAGAAGTAGAAACACGAACAGTCACCATGGTCGTAGGAACGGCAAAGGTGGTAGAAACAGAAGATGACGTCGTAGGGACGACAACCGACGAAGAGGTCGAGGTCGCCGCCGCCGCTGCCACCACGGAAGTCGTCGCCTCGTCAGTCGGGTCGACAACGACCGTCACCGTCGAGATGGGGACCGCCGGGCAGCCATCAGCACGGGCGAAGCCGGCCAGGCCGAGCGAGGAGAGTGCGAGCAGAACGGCCTTCATGATGGGCAATGCAATGATATCGTGAGAAAATTGGCGTTGAAAAAGATACACGGGCCGGGGCCGGAATGCAACAGGTCACAGTGGAAGTGTTTGATGGGGAAAAATAGAGATACAATGAAGCAAAGTTGGCTAAGGAGCGTGACACAGACCGAGGCTGTGGAAAAGAGTGTGAAAAGAGAAGGACGAGAAGCACACGAGGCGAAAGACCGAGACCAGATGGTTTGCTTGGTTGAAGAGCCAGAAGAGAAAGAGAAACCGATGAGGCGGAAACAGTCCATATATACGACGAACAACGTGTGAGACGGCACCCCTTGGGATGATTAAAGGCCGGTAGGCCTGTCATACGGTTGCTGCCAAGACACGCCCTACCCACCTGAATTTCAACGCCAGCAAGCCCCTGTCCACGGCCGATTGGTCCGGGGTATGAAACGTCGATACCGAAAACTCGCAGCCTGACCACGAGCAGGTCGCACGGCACAACCCCTTTGAATCAGTTCATTGACCTGGTGCATCTCACGTCGAAAGTGCTGCGTGTCCAACCTGGCCGAGAAGCGACCGTGGCAGCATGCGTGCCAAAATCCGTGTGCTGCCAAAGAGCGTAGGAGGAGTTAATATCGTGGGATTGTGGAGCGACGTCCAGAATCGGACGTGTACGTCGTAGTTTAGAGGCCGGCGCTGGACCATTTATTTTCCGAAGGATTCGATTGGGCAGTGGCACAAAAGGCGGGCCCGTAATATAAAGCTCAAACGTCCAACGGAAGCGAGGTGGAGCTAGCGAGATTTCGTCCGGGCGGCTCGTCCGGCGGGGAAATGGGAAATGCAGAGACTAAGAATTTGGCCTGACTGAGGCGGCATAAGGGGCAACCACATGATTTGTGCACGCCTGGCAAGCCACAGACACATCCTTGGCCATGGCTGACATTCCGGTGTGCACCAAGACGTACACGCTCAACAACGGTGAGAGGAATGGGCGAATAGCAAGCTGGGGGCATGGTCATATGATGACTAACACTAGGTAGGCGTCAAGTTGCCAGCGGTCGGACTGGGGACATGGCAGGGTAAGACAGAAAATGCAGACGGCGCTAGCACCTATTAGCACAGGGGCGCTAACGACTTTTGGGTGTTTTGGGCAGCAGCACTGACGAAAAGGCGCTGGAGACGTCGATTGCGCATGCGCTGCAGAGCGACTACCGCATGATTGACACGGCGCAGTTCTACCAGGTCGAGCCGGCGGTGGGACGGGCGATCCGGGCCAGCGGCGTGCCGCGCGAGGCGATCACGGTGGTGGCCAAGCCCTGGAGCAGCTGGCACCACGACCCGGCGGCGGCGCTGGCGCTTTCGCTGCGCAATCTCGGCCTGGAGTACGTCGACGTCTTTCTGATGCACTTTTCGCAGGCGACTGCACGTGCGCAACCCCAACGCGCGGCTGGTGCCCTTTTGTGCCGCCCGCGGCATCCAGGTCGTGGGCTGGAGCCCGCTCGGCGGGCAGGTCGGCACGGCAGCCGGCGTGTCCAACCCGGTGCTTGCAGACCCCCTCCTTGTTGGCATCGCCGCCGCCCACGGCGTCCAGACTGCCTTTCTGGGCTGGTCCAACGTGGACATGGGCTGGGAGGACGCAGACGGGAACTGGTTGACGAAAAGGAACCTCGAGCATAAAAACACATAAACACGTGACCTCTATACATGGTGTCCTCCTTTCTCCCCCTCACAGCTTCCACCCCTTCCTCTCCCCCCGCCGCATGCGGATCAGCTCGCCCTCGAGACGGACCCAGCCCACGGCGGCGGTGGCGCCAAAGAGGAGGGCGCCGACGAGGGCGGCCATGCCGAAAAAGGCACCGGCCGACGTGGCACTACCCGAGCGGACGAGCACGCTCCCGACGGGCGTGCCGACCATGGTGCTGAGGCCGCGGACCATGTAGAGGACGCCGTTGACGGAGACAAAGTTGTGGACGCCAAAGAGCTCGACGAGGCTGACGGGGAAGAGGCCGACGTAGGCGCTGGCAAAGACGCCGTAGCCGACGAGGAAGACGAGATAGAGCGCGCGGCTCTCGGCGGCGGCGGTGGCGGCATCGAGCGTGGAGGGCAGCCAAAAGGCGACGACGGCGACGGCGGCCAGGAGGGTGGTGGCGAGCAGCGTGTTGAGGCGGCCGAGGCGGTCGGCGAGGTGGCCGATGGCGATCTTGCCGACGGCGTTGCAGGCGTTGGAGAGGGCGGTAAAGTTGGCGCCGGCGCGGTCGTCGAAGCCGAGGGCGCGGGCGTACGAGGCGAAGAAAAAGACGGGCGTGTAGTAGGCGGCGCTGTGGAGGACGCAGCCGGCGGCCTGGGCGGCAAAGACGCGGGTGCGGACGATGCGCCAGTCGAGGAGGGGGACGCGGAGGAAAGAAAGAAAAGACCAGGTCCGTCGGGACGGCCGACTGCTCGACCGACTCGACCGACTCGACCGACTCGACCGGGCGTTCCGCTCCATGCGCAGCCGCGCCTTGGTGGCCGGCTCCCAGTCGAGGACGGCGCCCGCGCCGACGAGCAGCACGGCGGCCACGGCGCCGGTGATGCGCAGCGTGTTGCGGTAGCCGACCGAGGCGAAGCCGGCGCTCAGCACGGGCGCCCACACGACGCCGCCAACGCCGGTGCCCGACGTGATGATGCCCATGGCCAGGCCGCGGTGCGCGCCAAACCACGACGGTGCCACCGTGCAGGCCACCATGTAGCTCAGACAGCTGCCGACGCCGGCCAGCACGCCCTGGGCCAGCGCAAAGTGCCACAGCCGCTGGCCGAAGCTGGCCGCGACCGTGCCGGCGCCAAACAGCACCCCGCCCGCCATGGCCACGGCCCGCGGGCTGCCCTGCTTGGACCAGGCCACGGCAAAGGGGGCGCCGGCCGTCATGAGGGCAATGGCAAACGTGCCCACGAGGTCGATCTGCGCCGGCGTCGCGCCCGTAAACGGCGTGTCCGGCGTCGCCGCCAGGTCCTCGTATAGCGCCTGATAGACGCCAAAGACAAAGTTGAGGCCGCAGGCCGTGAAGACGGTCAGAAAAGAGGCCAGGCAGATGAGACGGGGCATCCTTTTTTTCCGGTCAGAGGACGGAGAGGGATGGACGACAACACAACGGTGCTCACCACTTGGACACGGGCGCAGCCTCGTCAACGGGTCCGTCAACCGGTCTGTCAACGGGTCCGTCAACCGGTCTGTCAACCAGTCTGTCAACCAGTCTGTCGACCGGCTCGTCGAGTACCGCGACCGCCGCAGTCTCATTGTCCAGCCTGGCCAGCGCAACCTCGACCGGCTCGACGGCGCCCTCCTCAAGCCCGCTGTGCGGCAGGATCTGCAATTCCATGTCCGCCCGTGACATTGTGCTGGTTGCGCACCAAGTATGTTTGGCAGCAAAGTTTGAATGTCGTTATCGTTGGTGGCGGAAATTGTCCGGCTGTAGCGTCGATTAGCCGAAACGACGGCCGGTCAGCCTCCGAGTTGCGGCGCCGAATCTCGGAAGAACACTAGCCCTGGGCTGTGCTTTTCAAAAGCTGTCGGGACAACACGATGTCGATAGACGGCTCGTTCACCAACGACGCGACAGGAAACGGACGTGCTGCAAAAGAGTAATTTGGTGAGATGTCTACTAAACATGACCATCTTGTAAAACCACGAGTCTCGCTGTCTTTTTCTCAACAACTTGCCCAGCCTCGGCGTATTTTCTCTTTTCCTCGATAGACTCTCCATCGCCAGCGCCATCACTCGATGAATCGCGACGGCCGAGGTCTTGAAAAGTTCGAGGCACGGCTCGAAAAGGGGGCTTCGTCGTAGACAGCCCTCTTGTGCCTAGTTTCTGCAGTTCAAGACCGACCTTCTCCTCGCGCTGCGCTCTGTACAGCCTGGCCCTTTGTTCTCGGCGCTTGCGTCACTCCAAGCGACTCGTATGCCCTCCGCCCGGCCTGCTGCGGTGTGCTTCGACATCCCGCCTGGTCCAGCCGGGGCAGTCTTCTTCGAGAACAATAACCGAGACGGACGGCGGTCTGGCAGATCGACTGCAGCCATGCGACTGCATTACTTTTGCGTATTATTAGCATTCCGTATGCACAAACACGCCATCCAGCCAAAACAAGGCTGCAGGGGGGAAAAGGTTCATCAAACAAACAACAGGGATAGTACGTACTCTTGGAGCCCTCCGAAAACGTCTATTTTGAATGGCACGCTTCATGACACTGCACGGTCGTCACGACGGAATAGGAAACACTTGACCGAATGAGACCGGCCCAGGCTCGACACAAGGTCGCTCCGCCCTCCCCGTTTGGCCATCTAGCCACTCTCGATGCTTGTCGTCCAAGGGCCGTTTATGCTGTCTCCCCGGCAGGGGCCTCGTAGTGTCCTGTTTTCCATACTTCCCTTCCCCCTTCTTTCCCCTATTCCACTCTCCGCCTCCCCGGTATTACAACTGGATCTCGACATGTCGTCGGGCGTTTTTCCTCCCAGTTTTTCAAAAGCCTGGCACGTCCGTGACCTCCCATGGCACTCCATGGCAAGGCGTTTTCCCCGTGCGGTAGTACGATATGAAACAGGCGTCGATTGGTTTGGTGTTGTTATTGAGCATCCATTAAGCATACGTCCTCATGGCTTCCAATATCCCACAATCGAATACACGTCTTGTTCTCCACAAAGTGTTACGTGGACGTTACGAATACAGCTGCCCCTGGATGACTAGGCCCAATCGATCCCCCAAACCGTCGCAAGCCACCGACCAAGAAAGGCTTGACACATTGCGCAATGGCCCCAGTTCTATTTTTGCGTCGCCCCCGCGGGAAGGAGGAATGGCCCAGGGGAGGCTTTGCGAGGGCTTCGCGATGTATTTGTTTACGCCCCCTCGGACGAATTGTTCAGTGTGGCGGCATTTACACAGTACCCTGTAAAAAAAAAAATTTGAGAAAAATAGAAAAAAAAAAACGTATCGAGGTGATACGGAGATACGGAAAGTCCCAACGCCGAGTCAGTGCGATATGCGACTCTTCATGGAGAATACGACGGAAAATCGTTTCCTGTTTGGCACCCAAAAGCCGCTACGACGTACGTCGGGCGCTACGAGAAACGGACTTGGAATTAAAACGCGTATGCCCAGAGCGCCGGTGGGAGGCTGTGCATTTGGAGATGAGCATTGCCAGTACGAGTACTGCCAGGGCCGTGGCATACCCGGCTGTGCGTCGCCTGATCTAGATCCAATACGGTGCAAATCGCCCGTATCTTAGCTCCGTCGTCCCTGATCAGGCCCGGCAGTGGTCCTGCCGTGGCTACGCAGGAGCGAGGACGAGTCGATCCTGTGTCCACTCTTTGTCTTTTTGTATTTTCCACTCTGTACTTTTTGGCTTTTCCATTTTCCCTCCTATTCTGGCTTTGCGGGGCTACGAGAGCTTCACTTGTTGATCGTGGCCGTAAAGAGGTAGACCGGGCTAGATACGAGTAGATCTCGTAATTGCCGAGCAATGTGTATTTTGCCCTATGGCTTGGCCGCACCGTTCAAGCTCGTATTGCGGTACTCCGTATTATTATTGCGCCGCAAAAGCTTGCATCCGTTCTTTCGTAAAGGTCAGCGCTACTCCGTAAGCTCGCTCTCGCGGCCGCAGCGTGTGGCTCCGGGTCTTACTCCGTAGTCGAGCGTGTCTTCAGGCGTGCCTGCTGTAAAGTTGCGCTGTTAAGGCCGGGCCATAAAAGTACGCCGTCTTTGCATGATTTGTCCCTCTGCGCATAATTTGGCAGGCATGTGACTTTTGTGGCGCCCGTCCGGTACCTGCCCCTAGGGAGAGAGTCGAAAAAGTTGCAGGGCAGGCCGCGTCATCCGGCGCCTTCTACACGCCCCTTTTGGCTCCTAAGCCCAAGCCCAAGCCAACCACGAATGGTTTGTGGATTCCGTGCCAGCGGACCATACACAAAATCCCCCCTAGTCCAATCAGCACTCTCCGTGACCCTCGCGCCTACCCACCTTTCGTAATTCCGACAACCCTCTTCCCTCCCTATCCATCAGTCGGTGTCCGGGCCCAAAACGCCCGGGCGACAACTCACTGCATCCACGCCCCCCCCCCCCCCCCCCCCCTCGGCGCGCCAGGCAGCCACTTTTCTTATGAAATCCTGTCCGTACAGGCCAACGTCTCCTGTTTCTCCCAACTCCCGCATGTCTCCCTTTTTCCATACACTGCGAATACAATACCCACTGCAGAATCTCTAACACGTTTCTCCCTTCCCCCCTCCTACCATAAACCTACCTTTTGTCTACCGAATATTGTATCGCCTCCCCTTTATTTCTGCCCATTCCTCTCCTTCCCATCTCGATCTTCTTTCCGTTTCTCTCACCGACTCTTCGTCATCACGATTGCATCAACGATTCCATCCATCGCCGTCGCCTTTGCCGGCGTGTCTTGCTCTTCGGCTTCAACTCTTTATCATGAACGGCGCTGTCAAGCAAGAAGGGGGAGCTCACAGTGCCATGACCGATAACATGTCCACGACCTCCAACGGCCCTCAGCAGGGCCTCATCGATCCGATCGACTCTCTCCTCGACCTGTCCGATTACGACAATGTGCAGCAATACAACTCGCCATCCATGTCGCCGGCCAACTCCAAGCACTCCTTTGTCCGTGCCACGACGGCTTCGACGCCTGCGTCCCTCCTGTCTGCCTCCCAGCCAATGACCGGCCCGAGCCACCAGTACGACCAGTACAAGCAGCAGACGGGTTTCGTGCCGGGCGCCCTGGCCAACACGTTTGCGGTCAATCAGAACACCGCTCAGATGGGCGCCACCTACAACAACTTTGAGATGACCTACATGCCGGTCGGCAGCAACGACGAGATGTTCGACTTCAACACCGCTCCGCAAAACGCGTCCGTCAGCCCGTCGGACATGGGCATGGACTTTGACTCGCCCGTGGCGAACCCCACATACTACATGGCCGACGCGGCCACCCCCATGAACACGGTGCCGGGCCAGTCGGCGCAGGTCATGGGGATGCCGGCGACGCTGCCGGGCAACGCACAAGCCAACAACGTCGGCCGCCTTTGGCCGGGCGTGCACCAGCAGGCTGCGCTGGCCAAGGCACAGGCGCAGCAGCGCCAACAACAGCAGATCATCCAGCAGCAGCAGCGCCAGAACCAGGTCAAATCGCAGGGCCAGGTGCAGGGGCAGCAGGGGCAGCGCCACAAGTCGGTGCAGCCGTCGGACCCGATTGTGGAGCAGAAGATTACGCAGCTTTTGAACTCGATGCGCCAAAAGTCCGCGTCGGGCATGGATGCCAACGGCATGCCGATTGTCAACGTCTCCCGCGCCAAGAAGGACGAGGACGACATGGATGAGGACGAGCGCCTGCTCGCCAGCGAAGAGGGGAAGAAGCTGTCGAGCAAGGAGCGTCGGCAACTGCGCAACAAGGTATCGGCGCGTGCCTTCCGTTCAAGGAGAAAGGGTAAGCTACTACTGCAAAACGATGGACGAGAACGACTTGCTAACCGTGACAGAATACATCTCGCAGCTGGAGGCCGAGATTGCCACCAAGGTGTCGGAGAATGGCGATCTGCGGACGCAGAACCGTGCGCTCGTGGAGGAGAACAAGCGGCTGTCGGACCTGACGCGCATGCTTCTGGGCTCGCCGTCGTTCTCGGACTTTTTGGACCGCCTCAGCGCGAATCCGTCGCTGGTTCCGCAGAGCCAGGGTGCACCAGCGGCGCAGGGCGAGCCGCGGCAGGAGCGCGAAGCGCCCAAGGACCCGAACCCGTACTCGGCGCAGCAGCAGATCAGCATGGCGATGATTCCGGAGCAGAACGTGGACCTCACGATGCTGCAGATCGGAGAGCCCCCGTTTGCGTTCCAGCCGCAGGTGTTTGCGGTACAGACGCTGGACATTCCGGCCGCCGTCGACACGTCTCTGCTGTCGGGTAAGGTGTCCAACTTTGTCGGCTTTGAGTCGGACGACGAGAAGGTGGAGATGCCGGTGATTGAGCACCCGGTGCAGCGCGCCGAGGAGACAGAGGCGGTCGCTGCGGTGCCTATCGATGAGGAGTTTGAGAAGGACCCTGCCTTTGCGCTCTACCACGACTCGCCTGCTGCTGCACCTACAGCTGTGGCCGACGCTTCGATGGCGGCCGAGCTGGATGTGGCGTCGCTATCGGAACCCATCTTTGGCGGACTCGACACGGACAAGGCCCTGGCACGCTTCGAACTTGTGGATGCTACTGCGGAGAGCGGCAGCGAAGTGGACGAGGAGCTTGCGATTTCGAGAATAAGCCAGCTTGCCAACAACCTGCGGGGCATATGTGCCAGGCTGGACATGCTTGTTCCGGAATTTTGATGGGGACATAGTGGCGGCGGGACAGCGTGACGTTCTATTCTGCGACCTTTTTTTTGGCATCCGCCGTGGCTTGGTTTCATTTGTCTTGGTTTCATTTTTTTTTTTTTTGCGTGGGAAAAGATTTGCTCTTGTACGGGATGTACATTTCATTTTATTCGGCGTCATCAGACTTGGAGATGGGATATGGTGGGATGGAATGGCCGTTTTGCAACAGCTCAGTCATTTGCATGATATGCGGGCCAGAGAAGTGTTGCTGTACTTTAGTTGTCGATGATAATGACATTAACTTTAGAGCTGCAAGTATTGGAAAGTAGTGAGTTTTACTGTGCATCTTGTGTACGTGATGGATAGGGAACTCGTGTGCGACGGATAAGCAGAATAGCGATGGGCAAGCTGGGTACTCGGAGAAAAGAATGGTTGTGCTGGTAAGATCCATCTCATTGGGTCGCTACACTCTAGTGCGGCAAGTTTGGCAACAAGCAACAAGGGCCGCTTTGCCCGCCATTCCAGTGGACGGCCGTTTCTTCTCCGCCGGCTGTTGCCGCTGAATTCCAGCCAGCCTCATCGCAGCCGGGGTCGGAGTGAGCAGAAAGACGACGAGCAAAATGGAGAGTTTTTGGACGGATTGGACGAGGTGCCTTTGCAGATAGTTTGATTGGCATCAGAGCAGTGGGATGAGGGTGCTGTTGGGGCCAGCGGTCGGTGCGTTGTTGCCTGGCAACGGAACGTCGGGCGCGGTAAACAACTGCGTGGCCCCAGAGCACATCCCACCGCCTCTTGTCGGTAGGGGGCTCCATTCCTCCTTGGCGGCCCAACTGGAGTGGCTGCCGTGGGTGTTTTTAATTGCGGGCACTGCCTGCTGCCACACTCTTTGTGTTATCCTCTCGTACATTCTTGTTCTTCTCTCCCAAACGAGCAAACAGCCTTTTTTGCACGCCTCTTTTTGCACGCCTCCTTTTTTTTTTTTTTTGCAACGACACAAACGCCCTCTTACAAACACACACAACAGCGCTCGGTCTGAGCATGGCGGAACAGCACACGCCGCAGCGGCCCGACAGCGTGCAGGACGTGGCGGACATGGTGGCGGCGATTGATGCGCACCTGTCGGAGACGGCCGAGCACGAGCGGCGGCGAGAGAGCCATGACAGCCAAAACAGCCAAAACAGCCAAAACAGCCAAAAAGGCGACGCCGCGGTGGAGGAGCCGGCCGACACACGGCCCATGACGCCTCTGGAGCAAATGGTGCCGGACGAGGGCGGCGAGGAGTCGCACTGGGCGGCCGAGGCGCAGGATCGGTCCATGGCCAGCAGCCACGGGTACGAGGACGGCGACAGCGCCGGCCGTGCGGACGAGGGCCACGGGGATGTCAGCCGTGTCAGCCGTGTCAGCCATGGGAGCCATGGGAGCCATGGGAGCCAAGGGGGCCACGGGGAGAGTTACACGGGCAGCCATGTGGACGGCCATTTGGACAACCATTTGGACAGCCACCTTGACAGCCACTTTGAGAGCCACGTGGATAGTCACCTTGGCAGCCACGACGACAGCCACCTGGAGAGTCAGCTAGACAGTCACCTCGGCAGCCACAACGACAGCCGCGTCGACGACTCGCGGCGGTCGTCCCAGATGTCGGAACGGCGCACGTCTCTACGCACAGAAGCTCTGATCCAGGCAGCGGCACGTGCCGTGGTGGCCGAGCTGGAGGGCCGTGGGTCGCCGCTTGGCCTCAGCGAGCACTTGGCAGAGGGGTATGTGGATGAGGAGAATCAGGTCAGCCATCTGGAGGACAGTTATGTGGAGGACAGTCATCTGGAGGACAGCCATTTGGAGGACAGTCATCTGGAAGCTAGTCATCTGGAGGCCAGCCATTTGGAAGACAGCCATCTGGAGGGCAGTCACCTAGAGGCCAGTCATCTGGAGGACAGCCATTTGGAGGACAGTCATCTGGAAGCTAGTCATCTGGAGGCCAGCCATTTGGAAGACAGCCATCTGGAGGGCAGTCACCTAGAGGCCAGTCATCTGGAGGACAGCCATTTGGAGGACAGTCATCTGGAAGCTAGTCATCTGGAGGCCAGCCATTTGGAAGACAGCCATCTGGAGGGCAGTCACCTAGAGGCCAGTCATCTGGAGGCCAGTCATGGGGATGTCGACATGGCAGGTCATGAGGAAGGCGAGCATCCGACTGAGGAGGCTGCGGATCGTGAGATTGAGGAGGATGAAGTGCCTGATCACCATGAAGAATCCGAGCACCATGACGAGCCGGAATACCGTGAGGACCATGACGAGCTCAACGAGCATGTGCTTACTAAGCATGAGCTCGACGAACATGAGCTCTACCTGTATGAGCTTGACGAACATGAGCGCAATGAGCACGAGCTCGACGAGCGTGAGCTCGACGAGCGTGAGCTCGACGAGCGTGAGCTCGACGAACACGACGAGCTCGACGAACATGACGAGCTGGACAACCACGACGCTGTCTTTAGCGACAGCAGCCCGCGCAGCTCACTCAGCGGCTCCATGGCCGGCAGCCACAGCGGCGACGAGAAAAAGGCAGCAGCGGCGGTGGCGGAGGAGAGTGGCGCGGTCGATGACGACAACGACAACAACGACAGCGACGACGGCCGGCTCAGCGGGCACGAGAACACACGGCTGCCGCGGCTGTCTGGCATGTCGGCCAAGACGGGATTCTCCGAGGACAGCGCGACGCCGCATCTGGCGGACGTGACGGGGGGGGTGTCGCACATGTCTGCATACGAAGAGGAGGATGGCGAGGCAGGAGACGAGGCAGGAGACGAGGCCGAAGACGCGGCAGAGCCAGAGCCTGTCGGACAGAACGCCGGCGAGGACGAGCAGAGCCGGTACGTGGCGGGCGTGACGTCACGGCGAGGGACGCCTCGGGCCGTGTTCCGGTCGCCATCGGCGGTGCGGGCGCTGCAAATGTCGTCGCCGTCGTCGTCGATGCTGTTTGGGGTGTCGCCGCGGTCGGCACGACAGCGGCGACGACAGCAGCCGAGCGGCGGGGTGGAGGGGTGGGTGTCGTCGCCGCCGCGGTTCCGGGTGGTGCGGCCGGAGCCGGCGCCGCTGGTGCTGCTGCACGCGACGGTGATGCCGACGCGGTGGCCGTGGGCGGACGTGATGGATGCGTGGGGGGACCGTCGAGGGGGGGTGGGTGGAGTGGACGAGCGAGAGATGCACGAGACGCACGAGACGCACGAGACGCGCGAGACACGCGAGACGCGCGAGACGCACGAGACACTAGAAGCACTCGCACGCGTGCACACGGCGTGGTGCCAGCTGCAGGGCCTCCGGGACGGCGACACGGTGGCGGAACGGGGCGTGTTGCTGCCGCATCCGCAAGACGACTTTGAGGTGCTGGAGGAGCGGCTGCTGGAGGCGCTGGAGCTGCCGGTGCGGCGACGGGCGCGGATCCTCGAGTGCGGGCACTACCTGGGCCCGGCGGAGGAGGCGGAAGCGGAGGACGAGAGCGACACGGAGGGCGAGGCGGACCGGACGCAGACGGACCGATTTGAAAGCAGGGAGAAGCGGCACTGGTGCGGGCTGTGTCGGGCCGAGATCCGGTACGAGCCGACGGGGACGGAGCGGGTGTTCCGGGTCAAGGTGTATGCGAGCAACGGGCTGATGACGGCGGGGGCGTGGGCGGCGTGCTGGCGGGAGATGGAGCGGGTGGACGTGGAGGTGGAGCCGGTGGTGGAGGGGGCGGTGGTGCGGGCGTTGGCGCGGGTGCGGGCGGAGCAGGAGCGCGAGCAGGAGGAGCGGGAGCGCGAGGAGGAGGAGCGGGAGCGAGAGGAGGAGGAGGAGCGGGAGCGGGAGGAGAGGGAGCGGGAGGTGATGGAGGAGGTCCGGGAGCAGGAGGCGAGAGAGCGCGAGGAGGAGGGGGGGCTGATGTCTCACGAGGCGGCCCCGCGAGAGGTGCGCGAGAGCGTGCACGGGAGTGTGCATGGGAGTGTGCATGAGAGTCGGCACGAGAGTGTGCATGAGAGTCGGCACGAGAGTCTTTACGAGAGTCGCCATGAGAGCCGCCACGGGAGCCTCCACGAGAGCCTCCTCGGAGACAGCCGCCACAGCCGCGTCGGCACGCCCGACACGTCTCGGCGGGCCCAGGACGAGGCGGCCGAGGCGCGTCTGCGCGAGATTTACGGCCGCTCGCCGCCGGCACACGAGCTGTCGCGGACCAGCGGTCGGGAGAGTGTGGAGAGTGTGGAGAGCGTGGAGAGCGTGGAGAGCGTGGAGCAAATGCGCCACAGCGAGCGCCACAGCGAGCGCCACGACACGCGCCACAGTGAGGCACGACACCGCCACAGCGAGGCACGACACCGCCACAGCGCCAGCCACGGCGACCGTGACGCTCCCCGAGACGCTCCCCGAGCCGCTCCCCGAGACGCTCCCCGCGACGCTCCCCGAGACGCTCCCCCTGACGTCCCCTACGACGCCGCCTCGCTGCCCACGCTCCTGCTCGCGGCCGGCCGCGTGATTCTGCGCGAGCACAAGCACGTGGCCATGACCGTCGTGAGCGCCCTCGTGCTGCTGCTGGTGGCGCTGCGGCCGGCGGCGACGCCCGACGTGGTGTCGGTGGCCCTGGTACCGGCCGTGGCGGCGGCGGGCGCCGTGGCCGCTGGCGGTGTTGGAGGTCTCGGAGGTCTCAGAGGGGGCGCCGTCGACCCCGTCCTCCAGCGGCAGACGGTGCAAGTGTACGAGACGGTGACGGCGACGACGACGGTGCAGGTGGCCATGGACATGGCGACGGCGGCGGCGGCGGCGGGACACGTGGCCAAGGGCCCAGCCGCGGCGGCACGCCAACTCGAGGCGCCGTGTGCCGAGGTCGAGGCGTCGGCCGGCGCGGTCGACGTGTTCGGGAGCGCGGCGCCGAGCCGCGACGTGGCGGTGCAGCCGTGACGGTGGTGTGGGACAGTGGTGTGGAGGCGTGGACAGTGATGTGGTTGGACGTGACGTGTGATGTTGGAACGTGACGGGGCGCATAATGTCTGCTTGCGATTTTTGATTTTTGATTTTTGATTTTTGATTTTTGATTTTTGATTTGCAATGAATGCTTCTTTTTGCGTATTCTGCGTATTTGATATTTTTGATCCCTAGCCATAAATGCCCATTCAACCAAAGCCATTGTCCTTTTTTGCGCCGTGTCCCGTCCCCGTGCCACTCTCTTCCTACCACTCTCCCGCCAGCGTCTTGACCGTCCCCAAAACCAGACTCAGCAGCACGCCGAAGCTGACAAAGACCTGCCACTTGCGCGTCCAGAGGCCCTGTTCGCGGGCCAGCCAGCCGACGGCGCCGAGCGGAAAGACAAATCCGACGAGCATGCCGCGCACCATGATATCGAGCAGGCCCGGCATGCCGACGTCCTCGTCGGGCAGCGGGCCGCCGACCGTGTCCAGGTCGAGGAGGTCGCGGGGACTGTTGGTCGTAGTAGTAGTATTAGGATGCACAGGGTCGCCCCCGCCCTCCTCGAGCCAGCGTTCCTCCATGGCCCGGAGCGTGTCGGGCGACGGCATGGCGTCGGGCGTGAAGCGCGTGGCCTGGATGCTGCGGAACTGCAGCCGCAGCTGGTTGACCTCGGCGGCCGAGAAGCCCGTGGCCAGGAGGCGGTCAAAGCCGCGGGGGGGCGGTGTTGTGGAGGGGAAAGAGGGGGAGGAGGAGGAGGAGGGGGCCGACTGCGTTAGAGGAAAAGTCGTCGTCGCTCGACCGCCCACCGTCCCGACGGCCGCCCCCAGCGGCCACGCCACCCGCCGGCCCACCCCGCCGCCCGGCTGCGCCGTCACCGTCACGGCCGCGTCGCCGTCGTGCTCCACCACCACGGCCGCACCGTCACTGCGGCCGTCTGCGAGCGTCAGGCGGCCGCCACCACGCGCTCCCTCTTCCGCCCCCTCGCCGACGCGCCCAAACCGCGACAGCCCCGTCGTGGCCGCCATCACCTCGGCCATCAGCTCCGGCTCCGGCTGCACGTCGCCCATGCTGCAGTTGACATAAATGCGGTCGGTACCGCCGGGCAGGCACGTCGCCGCCGACGACACCGTCGCCGACCGTCCGGCCCGGCCGGTCCGCGCCAGACCCATGTCCAGTGTTTTGTGGTTGGCGTCGCCGCTCCCCGTGAACCCCCGCGCCCGGCCCGACGGCGGCGGCACCAGACCGGCCCCCACCGGCCGCAGCACCCGGCTCAGCACCGCGTCGTCTTGTAGAATCTTGCCGCCGTGGATGAGCCGCAGGCGTCGTCGGTGGGCGTCGCGCAGCATCGAGGGGGGGCGTGGTGCTGCCGCCGTGTCACTCTCTCCCCCCGTCTGTGCCGCCTCCGCCGCTGCCTCCGCCGCCGCCGCTGCCGCCGCTGCCGCCTCCGCCTCCAGATGCATCAGCTGCGCCCGGATCAGCGGCTTCAGTCCCGCCACCGTCATCCGGTGCGGCTCCGCAATGTCCAGCGGCATGTCCGGCAACGACAGAAACCGAATCGTCAGCGCCAGCGGCGGCACCGTTCCCACCGACGGCAGACCGGCCGCTGCCGTTGCGCTCCTCAACTTGGAGCCGGCTGGCGTCGGAGTCGATATCGATCTTGTGTTGGCGCGTGGCAAAAGGCCGTGCTCCCCCGTCGCCGCGCCGCTGTGGCTCGGCTCGCTGCTGTCGCCGTCCACGTCGCCGGTTTCCCCAGTTTCGCCCATTGTCATCGTCCCGTGTGTCTTTGCCGATGGCCGGGATGTGCGGCAGGGCCGCTGCCCAGAAGATGGCCAGGCTGCGACGTCAGGCACAGCTATCCCCTAAACAGACGTCACGTGCTCCCGAGCCGCGTTGATGCCTGGTATGCCAGGCCGAGCTCACGCAGCTCCGTCCAACCACAACACCGTGCAGGCCACAGCAGTACGACGTACCTGTGTC
Source organism: Leptographium galeiforme (assembly GCA_004028395.1). Taxonomy (NCBI): domain Eukaryota; kingdom Fungi; phylum Ascomycota; class Sordariomycetes; order Ophiostomatales; family Ophiostomataceae; genus Leptographium; species Leptographium galeiforme. The sequence goes on from RQWE01000112.1 coordinate 31,322, forward strand.
CCAGACGTTGCAAACTGCATTGACCTTTTTGGTTCCTCAAACAGAGAACGCCTCAATGGACCACGTATTCATTCGCCCAAGCTTCTTGTCTGCTCTAGTACAAGTACTCTGGTTGCTCATGGCAAGATCCTCCAGAACCAACAAATAATCGTTACATGTATCATACATTGCCGCATCCATTACATTCCAATATGATCCCTCTTCATGATGAGCTCTGAAAGAGAAAGAGTGATCGCACCCCGTCTGCAATCTTGGCCATCCCCTTGTCGACAGAATGCTCCAGCCGGAAACGCGCCATCTTCTTGTCGCGCGTCTTTTGCAGGTCGACACCCGACCGCGTAACAAAGTCAAACAGATTGTCCATTCCCTCGCACCCGCCAAGTGCCGAGCACTCAAAGTAGCCGCTGCACCGCAGCCTGGCCGCCATTGCCTCTCCCTGGAACGCGTCAGACCATGAAAATTGAAAACCATGTAGAGCAGGCGTACCTCGGCTTCGGAAACCTGAGCGTCTTCATCATCGGCGACCGACAGCTGAAGGGGGGGAAGGCGATGGCGAGCATCCTTCTTCAGTCCGGCCAAGACGACCACTGCGTTCTCCTCGTACATGGAAATCTCGTTGCGGTACTGTGGGCACACTTGGTCAGCGCATGTTCCCCTGGTGAACGTGATCCGTCTTCCGCACCTTTTGCAGGTTCTCGAGGCTGCTCTGGCGGCCAATGTCAAAACACAGCACCACCACGCTGAACCAGCCGACGGCAAGGAGGCTCGGCTGCGTGGCGCTGTGCCCGCTGCCGGCCTCGGAGAGGTTGATCTGAGTGCGAACATCGTCGACCTTTAGCCGGAGCGAGCTTTCCTCAATGTCGCTAGGCACGTAGGATTGTGGAAAGGTACCGTGGACGAGCCGACTGCGGGACCGTTAGACCAAGACCACAACCACATGCACACAGACGCCCGAGACACAAGTCTTACCGAATCAGGGCGCTCTTTCCCACATAAGCCTCGCCAATAAGTGCCACGTTGACCATCATGTCGGGCCGGCCATCCGCCCAGCCCACCACGCCACCTAGGGGAATGGGAGCCGAAATGACGGGGGGCTGGGGCTTCTGCATCATCCGCCGCAGCGCGTCCGAACCCGACATCCGCAGGGAGCCGGGGCGCTTGGACAGAGACATGCGCAAGCTGTTTCGCCGCTGCTCCGGCTTCGACACCTTCCGGAAGCGGTACAGCTGCGCACTCTGCCGGGCCGCATCCTCGGCCGACATAGCCTCGCTGTACCGGTGCGCGCCGTCCAAGTCGTCCCCGGTCGGGGACACAGCCAGCGACGACGTCACTTTTTGCGAGAAGCGCATCACGGGATCGAGCACCTTGGTGCGCTTGCGTGCCAGCAAAGCCGCTGGGTCCTGTGCCACCAGTGAGCGGTCCATTCGGCGGCCGTGCACACACACACACGCGGGGTTAGTCAGGCAGACGTACCTCGGAAATAGGCCTCTTGCGGCTGTCTAGCGTGTACTTGTCTCCCGGTATGTGATCCTGTCCCAACGACAAAAGGTTCTTGGAGCGGACGTTCTCCTTGTCGTGGTCCTGACTTTGGCCGCTGCCGCCCGCCCGGGCGAGGCCGGCAGACGAGAGCTGAAGCGGCTGCGGGTGCAGCGGGTGGTCGGCATTGGGATTCAGCCCCTGGAGGTACCGCTCCTGGGGCGACATGGGCGAAGGAATGTCGGTCAGCCAGCTGTGCATGCGGGCCTCGCGGCCTCGCGACCCCAGCGGCGTCACATTCATGGTAGCGCGGGGCTGCAGCGGCGACGGCGGTGTCGCCCCAGGCGTGGGCAGGGTGGCCAGAGCCGCCGCTGCCGCAGGGTGGCCGTTTCTACCGTCTTGGCCGTTTTGATCGACGGTCATCCACACCGGGTTGGACTGCAGCGGCGTCGAAGGCGGCCGTTCGTACGGCGATGTGGGCGAGGGCGGGGCACTTTCCGACGCCTGAGAGTCCTGAGGCGTAGGGGGTGTGGCCCACGCGGTGGGCGAGGCGTAGTGAGACTCGTAGAGGCCGTAACGCTTTGGCCTTGTCGAGTCGGCCAGCGGCCGGACAACCCCACGCGGTGGCTGGGGAAAATGGGCCGCCATGGAAGAGACAGATGGAGACATGGTGGAGAGGGGCGGTGGACACGCAGCTAAAGAACGTCAGCCAGCAGGTCGTGGCACGGTGGTGGGCAAGAAAAGGTATAAAAAAAAAAAAAGAGAGACGAGAATATGTACGAGAAACGAAAAAGAGACGATAAAGAGACGAAAACGGACAGAAAATCGGTGTTGCGCAGCAGGGACAGGGCAAATTGCACGGAATAGGGAAGGAGCGCCAGCTCGGACGCGCCGAGGAAAGAGCGACGCACCGTGGCTCAATAAAACGGTCACACAGGGCGTTGGTTGTTGGGCGACAGAAACAGCAATAATCTGCACACTCTGTTCGGTGCAGCCTCGCCACAAAGACAGCGGCAAGGGTGGGAATATGGAGCAGAATATGGAACAGCGGGTGGAATGGAGGGGCCGCAGCGAGACCTGAAGCCGTATGCCGTGTTGGACAAAAATTGTCCGAGGTCGCGAGAAGAACACGCGAATGCGACAGGGTCGCCTTGTACGAGAAGAGGAGAAGAGGAAATGAGAAAGTGCATGCTGCAGGAAAGAGGATCGTCCACGCAGAGGCAAAAAAGAATTACGACATAATCTCATCTACGGAGTAGACGCGCTGGTGTCGTCGCTGTGCAGGGTTCTGGACGCGTTCGAGGCGGGAGCTGAGACGCGTAGGAGCTGACCAGCGCGTGGTTGCTATTTGGTATCCTGTTTTGTGTTTGGGTTCCACAACAGACAGGCACCGGGGTGCTGAATCGCGACCCGTACAGGCTTTTTGCGTCTCTCTTCATTCCGGGCACTCTCTACAATCAGGGACACGACGCAGCACCCAGGCCAGGAGTCTCTGCGGCCAAGACGCAAAGAGGCCAGGACAGCAGCCGGTAATCTAGGGGGGGGGGGGGGGGTTGTCGATCGATCCAACTCAATCGGATCGGAAATAAACTGCACAAGGCCGTGCTGTAAACAAGTGGGCAAGTGGGCAAGCGGGCGCGTGGGGCGTGCTGGACTGTGGGGGGAAAAGTCCCGGAGGCCGTCGTCACCAACGCTGCATATGCACGATAGATACAATACGTGATAGTACCATTCCGGATAGTAGGGTAGACGACCGGTGGGGGCCGACGGATGGCGCAACTGGTGCGGATAACGTCGTCATGTGGGCGGGCAGCAAGGCCGGCCCGGTTGCGGAAGGCACAAGCACGAATCAGGACGGGCAGTGACTGCGAGGAGGAATTAAAATAAATCGAAAAAGAAGGCGCAAAAATAAAGAGGCGCGAAACGAGTCATTGAGGGCGGGCGACTTCGCACGATTGCAAAACAGCAGAAACCGATTTTCCCCGCCCACAATCCATGCAGCGGTCCTTTGCGTTGCGGCTTCTGAGAGTTCCGATTTGCGCAGCCGCATCGCGATCCGTGTCGACAGCCGTGCCCGCCATGACCAACAAGCTGAAGCCGGCGTCCCGGGTTTCGGGCTCGCGCAAGGATGTGTGGTGAGTTAGGATATGGAACTGGCTGGCGGATATCTGTCAGACTCTGACAGTCAGGTCCATTATCAACGAGGCGGCCGCGGCCTCGCCCAACCAGCCGATTGTCAATCTGGGCCAGGGCTTCTTTGGCTACAACCCGCCCGAGTTCATCCTGACGGCGGCCAAGGAGGCGCTGGACCGCGTGGACTGCAACCAGTACAGCCACACAAAGGGCCGGCCGCGGCTCAAAAAGGCCATTGCGGCGGCGTACTCGCCCTTTTGGGGCCGCACCCTCGACCCGGAGACGGAGGTGACGGTGACGTCGGGCGCCAACGAGGGCATGCTCAGCGTGTTCACGGCCTTTGTCGAGCCGGGCGACGAGGTGATTGTGTTTGAGCCGTTTTTCGACCAGTACATTAGCAACATTGAGATGCCGGGCGGCAAGATCGTCTACGTGCCGCTGCACCCGCCGGCCGACGGCGGCTCGCGCACGACGCCGGCGTCGGCGTGGTCGATTGACTTTGGCGAGCTCGAGGCCGCCATCACGCCGCGCACCAAGATGCTGGTGCTCAACACGCCGCACAACCCGGTCGGCAAGGTCTTTTCGCGCGCCGAGCTCGAGCAGATTGCGGCGCTGTGTCTCAAGCACCAAATCATTATCCTGTCCGACGAGGTCTACGACCGCCTCTTTTACGTGCCCTTTACGCGCATCGCCACGCTGTCGCCCGAGGTCGAGAAGATCACCATCACCGTCGGCTCGGCCGGCAAGAACTTTTACGCCACCGGCTGGCGCATCGGCTGGCTGATTGGGCCGCCCGCGCTGATCGAGTACGTCTCGGCCGCACACACGCGCATCAACTTTTCGTCGGTGTCGCCGCTGCAGGAGGCGTGTGCCATTGGTGAGTTTTTTTTTTCTCATTTTTCTCATTTTTCTCATTTTTCTCATTTTTTCCATTTTTCTTGCGCGCCTAACACCCCCAGGCTTTGAAAAGGCCGACGCCGAGGGCTTCTGGGACACGGCCATTACCGACATGAAGGGCAAGATGGACCGCTTCAACGAGGTCTGGAAGGAGCTCGGCATCCCGTACTCGGAGCCCGACGGCGGCTACTTTGTGCTGGTCAACCTCTCCAAAGTGCGGCTGCCGGCCGACTACCCCTTCCCGCCGCACGTGGCCAGCCGGCCGCGCGACTTTAAGCTGGCCTGGTTCCTGATCCAGGAGCTGGGCGTGGCCGCCATCCCGCCGACCGAGTTCTACACCGCCGCCAACCAGACCATTGCCGAGGACTATCTGCGCTTTGCCGTCTGCAAGACGGACGACGTGCTGGAGAACGCCAAGGAGCGGCTGCGCGGCCTGAAAAAGTATCTCGTGCAGTAGAATAGAGTGTGTAGACAGTTTTTTGGTCTGATAGAACGTGTTGGTCCTATCCCTAGCCGCTTGGCCCCCGAATACGTTTGTACGTCTTTTCCCTACATGCCCTCCACCCGGCTCATGAGCACGGCCAGAAACACGGCCACCACCAGGCTCGCCAGGATGCCCACGAGCTCGAGCGACACGCCCGTCGGCGGCCGTTGTCGTCCTTGCTGCTGCTGCGCGTCGGCCGTGGCGTCCAGCGCGTCGTAGATGCTGTCGAGCCGCGCCGCCATGTGGCCGAGCGCAAAGTGGTCGCGCACGCGGGCGCGCCCGGCGGCGGCCATGCGGGCGCGGTCGTCGTCGGAGAGCGCGCCGCCGGGCAGGACGCTGTCCATGACGGCGGACCAGGCGGCGACGCGCGTGGGCGGCCGCAGCCAGCCGGTCAGACCCTCCACGACCGTCTCGGTGGGCCCGCCCGTATCGCAGGCCAGCACCGGCAGGCCGGCCTGCATGGCCTCGAGCGGCACGATGCCAAAGTGCTCGCGCGCGGGCGTGTAGACGAGCAGGCGGGCCCTTTTCAGTAGCGTCCTCTTGAGCGCCGACGGCACCGACAGCAAAAAGAGCACGTCCACGCCGGCGGGCACGCCCAGCGCCGAGACGGGCGTGCGGGCCGTGGCCGTCTGCAGGCCCAGGGCCGCGGCCAGCGCCTCGAGCTCGCGGTGGTACGCCACGTTCTCGGGCACGCGGGCGTCGTAGCCGCCAGCCACGACGAGGCGCACGCCCTGCCGTCGCGCCGGCGCCAGGGCCGCAAACGCCCGCACGGCCAGGCCGACGTCCTTTTTGCGCTCGAACCGGTTGATGCTCAGCAGAAAGGGCATGCCGCCCCAGGGTCGGTCTCGGTCTTGGTCTTGGGTCGTGGTCTCTTCCCTCTCCTCCCCCTCTCCTCCCCCCCCCCCAATACACGGATACACCACCTGCAGGCCCGTCCTCGCCGCCAGCCCCGGCCACGTCGCCGCCACCACGCCGCGCGTAAACTGCGAGTTGACCGCCACCGCGTCCGCACACCCCATCGTCCACGCCTCCAGCGCGTCAAACGGCCGGCGGTACAGCCGCTTCCACCACCGCTCGCGCCCGCGCACCAGCAGCAGGTCCGGAAAGTGACAGTAAAACAGCACCCTCGCTTTTTGGCCGCCGCCCACCAACCACCGCACCACCGGCAGCCCCGCCGACAGCTGGTCCACAAACACCGCCGTCGGCCCCAGCTCCGCCCACTCCCCCGTCGCCCACACCTGCACCAGCAGGTGCAGCTGCCGCGCAATCGCACACACAATCGCCAGCCGCCCCAGCACCGTCGCCGGCACCACGCTGCCCCCCCGCACCCGCACGTCCAGCACCCCGCTGCCCGCCCGCACCTCGTCAAAACAGTGTGCCGGGTCGCAGTGGCTCGTAAAGATCACCACCCGGTGGCCTCGATTCTGCAGGCCCACCGCCGCGTCCACCACCAGCCGCTCCGCCCCGCCGATCCCCAGGTCTGGGTGCACAAACACCACCGTGCGCTTCTTCTGCGGCGCTGCCGCCGCTGTCATGGCCGCCATCATGTTGCAGTGTCGTGCCGGACCATTCCATTCCCGTTGGTCGCGACGTGGCCCTACGCGTCGTCTATTACGTGAGGCCCCGTGCACGAAAACCAAGTCACGTGTGTTTGCCATGATCACGTGCCATTCTTCTCTGCTGTTTTGTACAAGTACATGCCCCAAACGCCCCGTAATGCTGCTCGTCCTCCTCTATGCAAACGTGTCCTCCGCCCCCCATCGCGTGCTGTCCGCCTCGGTCTCGGCCTCCGCCCCCGTCGCCACAATCCCGCGCGCGCGCAGCGCCTCCCACACCGCATCACGCACGTCGCCCAGATCTCGCCGCACCGGCCGTCCATCCAGCAGCTTCAGTTTTCCACACGCCTCTGCCACCACTTGCTCGTATACCCGCCGTCGCATGCCCGTCGCCATGTCGAGCCGCCCGCAGTAGGCCGCGTCCCGCTCTGGGTCGGCCAGCGGGAGCGCAAAGGAGTTCGTGGACGAGGTCGGTGTCAACAATGTCGACAGTGTCGACACCTTCTTGTCGGCCGCCGCCTCCGTCCTCTCGCCCGACATGTAAAACCCCTGCGTCACCGGATTGTCCCGCAGGTCCGCCTCGGCCAGGTGCGCAAACCCTGCGAGCACGTCCACCGCCGCGTAGGCGTGGCGCAGTCGGTTGCCTGCCGCCAGCAATTGCTTCAGCCGCGGAATCCCCGCCACGCTGCCCAGATCCGCCAGCCCGTTGAAGCTGACGTTGAGCTTGCGCAGGTTCGGCATCCGCCGTCCCAGGCCCGCCGGCAGCTCCGCCAGCCCGCAGTTGGCCAGCTCCAGCAGCTGCAGATTCAAAAAGGCCACCGGCAGCGCAAACGACTCCAGCCGGTTGCCCGACAGAAACAGCTTCCGCATCTCGTACGCTTCCAGCACCAGAGACACGTCCAGCCGCTGTCCCGCCTCCAGCCGCTGCTCTCGGAGCGACACGCTGTCCAGCCGCCGTGCCCGCACCAGGCCCGCCACCTCCGTCAGCCGGTTGCGGTCTGCCACCAGCGTTCGTAGTGCCGGCAGCTGCCCCACTTCCAGCGTCTCCAGCTCGTTGTCGCTCACGTTTAGCGTCCGCACCTGCTCCAGCGCCCCGCTAAATTCCAGCCGCCGCAGCCCGTTCCGCCGCACGTTCACCGTCGTCAGCGCCCCCAGCTGCTCCAGCCCTCGCACCGTCTCGAGCTCGTTGTCCTCCAGGTCCAGCTCTGCCAGCTGCTGCAGCCGCGTTCCCTCAAAATCCACCGCCCGGATCGCGTTGCCCCGTGCCCGCAGCGTCTGCAGCCCGTCGTGCAGCAAGAGGCTGTCCAGATCTGTCAGGCCGCAGCTGTCGGCCCGAAGTCCCCGCAGATGCACCAGGCTCTTCAGTCCCGCTAGCGTCCGCACCGCATTGTGCGACACGTCCACGTACTGCAGGTTCGCCAGCCGCCCCCACGCCGTCAGCTCCGACAGCTGGTTGCCCCCGATCTTGAGATGTCGCACCGACGTCGGCACCCCGCCCAGACTGCGCAGCCCGTTGCTGCCCGCGTCCAGCGCCACCAGCCGTGGACAGAACTCGTCCAGCTTGTGCAGGCTCTCCAGCCGCCGATCCCGCACCTCCAGCGCCTCCAGGTCCTCCCAGTCCGGTGCTGACGGCTCCACCTCCGCCAGCCGCTCCACCAGCCGCCGCAGACTCTGCGACATCACCGCCGTTGTCGTGTCGCCCGTCACCAGGTGTCGTTCACCCAGCACGTAGCTAGCCTCGAGCGCCAGCGACCGCTCCTGGTGCATCGTGAACTCGGACATTGGACTCAGCGACAGCATCCCCACGCATTGCGCCAGCACCTCCGAGTCGTCGCCGCCCACCGCCACCGCCTCCATCGAACGCGCTCCTGCAGGCGTCGCCATCACCGCGCTCATGTCCATCTGCTCGTCTCCTGCCAGCACACTCCGTTCCACCACCAGGCCGTGCACCTCCTCCTCCGCGTCGTCCTCGTCACTCAGCAACAGCGTCCGCTCCTCCTCACGCTCTTCGATCCGCGACACCGGCCGCGCCATGAATGCACGCCCGCCCACCGACAGCGTCCGTGGCGGCCCTTGTGATAGGCTCCGCGACCGCAATGCCGGCCCCGTGCTCTTGAACTGCACCGACACCGTCCGCCGCCCACGCCGCGCCGATCCTGTCGACCCCTCCTCCGCCATCGCGTCGCGTCCCCCCGTGCTGTCGTCTTCGTCCATCACAAAGTCCTCGATAATCGACGCGATCGGTGACGAAAAGCTAATGGCCAGGTGCCGCTTTCTTGTCGGGCTCGAATGCCGCGACCGGCCCTCGTCGATGCTGATTTCGTGCTCCACTGCACCGTCCTCCTCTTCTTGTGGCGCCGCAGGCACTGCAACATCAGATGGCGCCAGCAGAGTCGGTCCCGTCGGTCTGGACGGACTCGGCGGCGCCGTCTCTGCATCGGCCGGCGCCTTGAGGTTTTGCAGCTCCTTGGTCATGTCCACGGACAGATCCGGAATATCTGCAAACGGATCGTCTTCGCTGGCCTCCGACGGCAGAAAGTTGCTCACGGAGTGGCCCGAGCTTCCGCTCCGCCGCTTGATCCAGATGTTGTGGCTCCGGTCCAGCATCATGTTGCCCACCTGGTCTGGGATCAGATGCGACACCGTCTGCGGCGCGATCGTCTTTCTCGAATCCGAGCCACGGGACGACCCCGTCGGCACGGAAGACGTCGAGGCCTGTGAGGCCAGTGATGCTTGTGATGCTTGTGACCCCTGTGAGCCCATCCCATCCCGCACACTGGAATGTGCATCCACCGACCCGCTCCGCCGCCGTGGGTTTTCCGAGATGCGAATGTTGGGGGGATCACTGATGATGTCGCTATCGTCCAGCCGCGTCCTTCCCCCCGACGAGCCGAGACTGGCCTTCACCGCCAGCTCCGCCTGTCGCTCCGCCTGTCGCTCTGCCAGAATCGCGTCCTGGGCGAGGCTGATCGACCGTGTCGTAGACGTCACCAGGTCGTCCACATCGCTGCGCTCCGCGAACATTCTCAGCCGTGCAATCACTTCAGGGTCTTCCGCCGCCCTCGTCATCCGCGTCACCGGCTTGCCTTCGCGGCTCGGCGGCCGCGAGAATGGCTCGCGTGTCGAATCTTGATAGGACCCATCCGACTCCTCAGCCAGCTCCTCCAAGTGCGGCGTCTCCATCTCCGACTCCTCCACACTGGCAAGTCCGCTCAGCGGTCCCCCCCCACGGTTCCGCAGCATGGCCATAATCTCCTGCGCTTCATTCATGTAGTCTTCCGTCCTAATGGAGGGCTTTCGGTCATTTCCACCGCTGCTGGCTTCCGCCGCCGCCGCTTGCCGGCCTGTCGGACTCTCCCACCTCCTGTCCGAGTCGTCCTCGTCTTCGGCAAGCGCCGCCCTCTGGCTCAGATTCTCAAACGACCTCCGGCCCGACGCGCCGTGCGCCCACCGAATCTCCCGGCTGGCAAGCACGTCGGGGTCGGCAGGCTGGACCGCATCCGTCTCGCGGGCTTCCCGCCGCTTCCTGCCTACAACAGATTGCATGTGCTGATGCGAGAGGTGCACCGAGTCCATCGTCGTCCCGGCCGCCTCCTCAAAGGCGATATCCGACTTGTGTAGCGTGCGTCTGCGTTTGGGTGTCGGGTCCTTGGACGGCGACGCCCGCGGCCTCTTCTCCGAGCCCGTTTCGGCTGCCCGTTGTGGCGTCATCGGCGAATGTGGCAAGACGGCCAACCCAGCCGAGTCTTGCCTTGCCGTGCTCGGCCGGCTGGAAGGCGTCCGTGCCGAGTTCCCGCTCATCCGTAGTCGCTGCACGCGCAGCTCGCCATCGCCGTCAGCCGGCAGCTTTGGCTGGTCGGAAGGCATTGGCAGCCGTACTGCCTCGTTCCCAGAACGTCTCGGCGCATCAGACACCTCCGGCTGCTCATACGAGAAATCGTCGCCAAATGAGAACCCATTGAGCTCGCCGCCACCAAACTGCGCCGAGCTCTGTCGAGAAGTTTGCTGATTCTCCATCTGCGGTTGCTGTGCGCCGCCGCGGATGACCGACCCCTGCTCTGACACAGATGTCTCGTCCACATGGCGGAGAACAGAGCCGTCACCCGAGGCCTGAGAGCCGCTCGACAGCTGGTCTTCGTACTGGCTGATCCGCCGCATGAGCGTCTGGTTGGTAAACGTGTCGTATGGTCCGAACAGCTTGAGCGGACTGCCGCTTGATGCGTGTGGTAACGCCAAGCCGCCTTCCCGCTTTTCGGGACTCGGATTAGGCGCACGAGGCAGCGTCTGGTTTCTCTCGAGAGTCGCCTTTTCCGTGCGGATCGTCGGAAACTGCTTGGGTGTGCTCGCCTGAAGAGACTCCTCTGGAAGCATCTCGGACGAGTCCGCCTCGAGAGACGAACTCAGCATCCGATGCCGAAACGAGCCGTCCGCCGACTGCCCTCCTCGCCGGAAGTTGATAAAGCCCCCCATCTTTTCAAACTCCTCCATCTGTTCCACGTTGACAGATTCGTCCACCGCACCTTCACCGGCCTTGTCAGTCATCGCCATCTGGTTCCAGCGAAGATTCTCTAGCCGCCGCTTCAGTTCCCCAGGCGGCAGCTCGACCTGCTCAAACACCGCGCCGTCGCCCTCCTTCTTTTCGGGCGAGATAAGAATAGCACTAAAGCTTTCGTTCCGAAGCACGCTCTGTCCACTGATGACACGAGATTCGTGCTGCATTGGATGGTGAATCTGGCTGTCCTCAAACGACGCAGTGTCGGCCGTAGGGGCAGCCGAAAGGTTGGCCCGGAGCACACTGTTGTCTTCGTCGGCACCCTCAGAGCCTGGGTCGCCTTCCCCAAAACTGGGCACCTCGCTCCGATCGTCCGTCTGTTGTTGAAATCGGCGAGGCTGCTGTGGCAGTTCTGGTGCGCTTTCGTCCACGGTAATATCGGGTATATCAACCAACCGGCGACGGAATGGCGGGCTGGATGGCATTGCGCTGTCGTATTCGGGATACTTCCCGGCATCCTCCACCTCCTCGGACTCGTCAAATACATCATGTTGGTCCGCTGGCTCTTCATCTTGGCGGCCCTCGTCCTCACTCGCCATTGCAGATACGTCAGCAGCTGCGCCAGCTTGCGGCGGCTGGAAGATGTTCTCCAATCCCAGACGCGTAGGGCTAAACAAATCTCGATGCTCTCCAAATGCCATGTCGCCTTCCACGATCCGCCGTCTCCATTCGGGAGTCTCGCCCTTGGTCGGGGATGTGCTGTGGGGGTTGTGCTCGACCGTGTTGTGAATCACAGATCCCGCGACCGATCCCGATTCAGATAGAGGCACAGCTCCGGGGTCTTGTTTCATGGCTTTTAGTGCTTGTGATGACTTGGGCGGCCGGCGCCGTGAGCCGAACTTGTTGATCTCATTCGCACTCCGTTCGCTGAGAATACTACTGTTGTTTGCAGGAGATAGAGATGGAAAGCGCCGGACGGAACTAAGTGACCGGCTGCTAGACTTGCTAGACACCGTTCCGTTTGACTTTCCCGAGTTCTTTGTCGACTCTGCGGGCGCGCATTGCGACGTGTCGGAGCCGTTCTGGGACACCCAGTCCTCCGAGAGAGAGTCGAGCCACGCTTGGCCCATCGTGTCGTCGTTGCTAAGAGGGAAAAATAATCCGTCGGGGACAATCGGGCTGTTCTTCAGCGGACTGTCATGAAGAACGAAGAAATAATACGCCGAGATGTGTCGTTGGCGAGAGACCTTACCGTCTCGATGTTATGTTTCGTGGGAATGCGTGCTGTGAAGGCTAACTAGACAAGGGTATAAATGAGAAAAGAGACGGCCGTTGGAGCGTATGCCTGCTGCAGAAGGCTCTGCGCACAGTTTTGTGTTGTCGCGATCGCTGTCGTCCAGCGTAGTGGAGTTTCGACCTGTGATTTGTGGTGCAAACCGAAACCCCCAATCGCGTCTTCCCCATTGGGAAAACAGACCAACATGCGGCGCGTTGCTGTGACAACACAGACCCCACTCTCACTGCAGAAATCGAATTGTTGGAACCTACGTATCTGCGGGACGGAAGAACAAAGAATCCATCTTACGCGTTTCCTCGTTTATTGTAGTAATAATTTCCAGACGCATACAGACATGGCTCCCTTGTAAATCATGCTTCAGCGCGTACGGAGTACAAGTACGACTGACGCGCCGCGCAGGAGTACGACACCAAAAAGTACGGATGTCTGCGTTGTCACGTGATCGGTCTTAATTGATCTCGCTAAGAGCGCGTCCAGAGCGCGTTGCTGCCGTGACTAGGCAGGAGCGACTCGGCCCCACAGACGTCCAAGCTTCGAATTCCCTACGGGTTTTGGCTCGTTGCCACTCTAATTTGCTCGGCATTCTATCGGCCATGACGGCAACGGCAGCGAGGCTGCCGCAGGGAACATCCATTAACGACACCTGCCTCCTCCGCACGCTCGAGGATAACATGGCCCGACCCGGCCGCCGGAGATTGGGCCGAGAGGCCAAGTTCGAGCTTCCCAGTTTCGGAGACGAGCCCATATGTTTTGAAGCAACCCTTCATCCGGCCGATACCCTCTACTCCGGATCCGACGACGAATATTACGAGAGTTCAACGGCCCGGTTACTTCGTTACGAAGAGCATGCACGGCGGTTCCTCGAGGGGCGGCCGCCAACCCTTCTCTCGACTTCGTTGAAGGGTCCATTCGGAAAGGATTCGGGCTGGAAGAATCCCTGGATAGGAAGAGGCAGAACTGCTACAGCTGTGCCGGAAAAGACAGATGATGCGCTTGCTGTTTCTAAGCAAAATACCGCCAGTGTGCTGTCTGTGCATGGCAAGCGCCATGAGGTGGCTGTCGGGAGAGTGGATAGCAGATTGCCAAGTCCTTCGGAAAGCGAGCTATGGAACCCGTCAGCTTCAAGGAGAAGCACAGAGTCGCCTGCTCCAACCGCGAGCTGGCTGCGAAGGAGGAGTCTTAAGCGGGCGGGACCTGATGATGAGGCTCTGTCGCCGACGCCGACTGCCCACCACAGCAAGTCTAGGAAAGTAGGCCGCTCTTCGCGAAAATTCTCGAGCTTTAGGGAAACTTTGGACCTCCAGCGGCAAGCCAAGATCGAAGGTGACAACCACGGTCAGCCCCTGGAGATGGAGGAACCGGTGCAGCAAAAACCAGCAAGATCGCCAAGTTTGGAGCGCGTCGGTTCGCTCCCTCAGACTGGATTGGCCGGCCAGCATGGGAGTAAGGATACCGGCGTCGTCGATCAGAAGAGTGATGGCTCTGCCTCTGGCGTCCACACAGATCTAGCACCAACAAATCCAAGCGCAGGTCAGCCAGACTCGGTCTCCAGCAGTGCCAATGGCGCCTCGGGCTCCTTGGAAGAAGACAGCTCGTTGCCCAATTCCCTCGGCATCACCGAGAGTTTCGAAGTGCGGCCAGAAGAGCCCGTATCCAGCCTCGACAACACGGCATTGTTTGCCTTTGATCACAAAGACTCAGTGGAAGGCGATGTGCTCATGCGGAACCTCTACGAGAGCGGATCCTCCTGTTCGAATTACCATGCTGGTGGGAGGCCTATCGAGGGGCAGACTATCTCAAACGGTGCCGCAAACGACGAGACGGCATTTGAAGCAAACGCTAGCCGGCAAGAGTCCAGCCCCCAACCACCAACGGAACCGAAGGAACTATATGACAACAACGAGACGCCGTGTGTGGCCCAATCACTCGCTGAGGGAGGATCTTGTCTTGGCAGTCGGCTGGAAACTCAGGATCAAAGTCCTTGGGCACGTAGCCCGCTCGTCATGCCGGACACACCCAGTCTTGACAGCGTGCAGAATGGTCCAGAGCACCTCCAGGTGGACGAAGACGACGTCATGACCGTGGTGCCGAAGCGAACGCAGAGTCCCTGGGTGAAAGAATTGCAGCCCACGACACAGCATCCAGCTTCGACTCCGCTAGCTCCTCTGATAATCAACAACAAAGCAAGCCCGGTGTCAGCCAGAAATACCGACGACGGCACAGATCTGGCTCTGGGCCACAACCCATGGATAAATGAGGCCGATTCCGCTGAAGAGGCGCAGTCTTTGTCAGGCCCAAGATTGCTTACTTCCCCGGACTCCCCTACCGCACCCAGTTTCGTCTCACAAACGGCATGCGACCTTCAGCAAAAGACTCCGGCGCGTGCCTTTGATACCGCGCCCTTCCCATCGTCGCTAGGAACCGCGCCCTCCACACCAGAAACGAAGCAATCCAGTTTGCCTACTCCAGATCTTACCGTGTCCATCAAGTCGTTTAGAAGATTCCGCTCGCCTACGCCGACTCCACCACCCCGTCGGCGGACGAATCTGGGAGGGGGTCTTCGATCTGTGCTCGCATCGCCTCGGAGCAAACGGGCTGCTCGTTCTAGCCGCCCCAATCGTCGGGTTGACTTCATCCTTCCAGAGGAAGATGAGCCCCAGAACGACCTTCCATTCACATATCGCTACGACATTGCAGACGGAGAAGAAGAGGAAGGTGGGAAGGGACCGGAAAGGAATATGTCCAAGCAGGGCACAGCGCAGAAGCACGGCCAGAGAGCCATGTCGCCACCGCCACTGGAGTCGGTGATGTCAAAAGCCCTGCCGAGTGAGGTGGAAAAGTTTCAAGGCCACTTTGCAAGTGTTGCCAGTCGGTGTCACCAACCATGCGCTGTTGGGAATGACCTGAGCGGATCCGCGCGTCACAGTACGCCCGGGTGTCACCTTCAGCCTACGGCGCTCAATAGGCGTGGGACGGCCACTACGGACGTTTTTGGCGGCTGGCAAGCCTCTGGTACGGCCGGCGAGTCGCCGGATCTTTGCAAGCTGTTGTCAAGAGAATCGGCCACCTGGCATGATGGCGATCATGGTGACAAGGAAAATAGCCGGGACCCGGCAGATGTCAAAAGACCGTCTGCCAAGCATGAAGGCGACGAGGCCATTGACGATGTTCAGGAGGTGCTGGAGAACCTCGGTGACTTCCTGGGTATATGGGATGTGGACACGGAGTTGTCAAGGACGAAATCGGGCGGCTATTCGTAGGGTGCTTTGTCTATGGACCCCAGCTCTGATCGCTTGCCCTGGCGGAACCAAGTATTCAACGGCGTGGTATGTTATGGCATGGTTGAAATTCTCGCATTGTGTCTTGGGTTGGCTTGGTCTTACGCATGTATGTGAATACGGGATGGGTGGGCAGTTATATATTTAATCATAATCAATTGTCAAATCAAGTCGAAATGATGTATCAGGTTGTGCGTAAATATGATTTATTTTCTTGATAGCCTGGAACAGTCTAATCGAGCTCCGACGAGACAGAGCCTGTAAACTTCACACGAGGCCGTAAATATATTATTGGCATGAGTTCAGTCGGAATTTACACGTATATGATGGTTAAATTCCATCTACACCGACTGTCGCCGAGTGATTCATAATATGTGAAAGGGCTCTGTGTATTACCAAGGTGAAACCAAACTGAAATATAAAAACACGTAGCCAACATTGTGCAGCAAGGGGCAAGGGCTGACGCACAATAAATTCTAGTCGCAGGCCTTCACGTTTTCTAAATACGATTATTATTGGACATGCCGATGTTCGGACAGCTCGGACATGCACATGGTCAGGGCTCTATCGCCGTTATACGAGTACTCTACCCCAGAGTATGGCAGAGAGCGGTCGGGGAGCTCTACGCAATAGCAAGATACGAACGCGCAAGGACGAGTACGTATGCCGTAAGCCGCAAGATGTCGGTATCGTCGCCGTGCGCCAGGGAAATTACACGGGGAGTCAGGACGCGGCAGCAATGGCCCAGACTCAATCGGACGTCTGCGAACCCTCGACGACAGCTTTTTTCATTTCAGGCACTCGAGAGCTCCCCCGCTTCCCGTGCTCACAGACGCCCCATCGGGAAGTCGGAACCAGAAGCTCATACGAGCACGAGCGGGACGGGATAGAACTTGCCGAAAAGATAATGAGAGCCAAGGCTGTGATTCGTCTGGCCGTGCTGGCTGCAACCCCCCACCCACAATGAGGGATTAACCGAGGCGGTTCCCTCTTGTCCACCCCCTGTACGAGTATTGGTCGGGTTCGGACAAACCGCGACATGAGGGCGACGATGGGGGGGGGGGGAAAGAAAAAGACCGCCCAGGGCGTTATCGCACGTGCCGCGACCATACGCAATACGCCCATCACCCATCCCCCAGCATATGAAGCATGTAGACGGCGCCGCGACCGCTTGCTTCGGCTTCGGCGCTCTTCCAGAACACGAGCTGGGCAATTTGGAACCATTCGCCGTTGGGTGTGCCTGGGATCACTCAGCCCGTTTCATCGGCGACTTTTCAGCGGTTGTTGGTGCTAATTACACCACGCAGCCTGGCATGACGGGGAAGGGGACGGACGAGCGTTAAAAAAGGGGGGCCTGCGCTAGGCAGCCGGGCCCATGGCTGCGGTCCGCAGGGCGGGAAGTGCACGTTCCGTGTTGATTGGTGACGAGGCCTTGTTTGGCTGCCGTTGAACAGGAAAGCACAGGAATGGGGAGGGTCTCCATTTCCCTTGCCTCCAACTGGGGCTGATTTCCCACGTCTGCCCAGCGGGAGCGACGGGCATTGGGCGGTCTGGCTTCAGCTGTGTGCGAGTATCGTGTAGAGAGACAAACATGTTTTACCCCCCCCCCCGTTGTGCTGAGGGGGTCTGTGATTGCGTGCAGCTGAAATTCTGCAATAAATTGGAAAAATATGAAAAGAAGGAAATGCCCCCTTCCCTTGTCACTACGTGAGGTCGTGCAATCTGTTCTGTGATTTCCTGCCGCCCGAGCGCAATCGCAAGACGTACGGAGTATTTAGGTTCCTCTCCCCCCCCTTTGAGCCCTGCTCTCGGATTGCGTGCCGTGTATCCGATTCTAGCAAGGCTTGGCCGACCGGGCTGACTGAGATGAGCGAGACAGGTTGCTGATAACGTGCGCTGCAGCTGGCCCTCTCAGTGGCTGCGCCCGACAATCGAAGGAGTCACCTCCAAAAGGGAAAAAAAGCACAAAGAAACTGCTCGGCCGCCGTTGTCTTGAACGTGGTCTACCGTTGAGCTAGGGCGTCGACATCGACCTCGAAATCGCCACGCCGTGACTAATCCATCACGCACAAGGGCCACCTGGCGCGCCTGAATCGCTGGCTGGCGAGGGATCCACGACCGATCGCCACAGCCCGACCCACGTGCGAGATTAGCTAAGCCGCACGGACCACTCTAGAAGGTCCCCGTTTTGTGTGTTTATCGGCTTATTTCTCCGATTTTATTTCCCATTTTTTTTTATTGTTCTGGGGCCGCCCACGGAGACTTGCACTTTTCTGTTCCCCCCTCATAGGGAAACCTTTTTTGCCGTCCACAATCACCTATTTAGATACTTTCCCCCACAGCACATCACGGCCGCCACACCCCCCCCAGCCTGGCCACCACCCACACGCCGGCATTGCCCAAACATCCATTCCAGAGCACTTTTCCCGCTTTGCCACATTCAGGGCGATTTTTTTTTTCTTACCCCAAGGAGACGCTGCGCGAGAGCGGACTCGCACCAAAACAGGCTTGGAACCACAACATTTGCCATTTTTGCATTGGCGCTCACGGTTCTGACAGCGTCCCGTGCGGCCAATTCACAAGAAGTCTGATGGCAGCGCACCAGCCGCTGGCCCACGATAGTAGCGGCAACCGCCAGGGGAGCGACATCGGTGCGGCAGAGCAGCCGTGGCGGCAGGGCGACCAGAGCGATTTGGCCAAGCAGAATGCAACCCTTGACCTCCTCGGCGTGACTCGCTCGGTCCTTGACAGCCGGGCGGCCCGATGCGACAGAGGCGATGCTGAGCCGTTCCCTCCGGTTTCGCGACCGATTACCATGTCGACCCAGACCTCGACCTCGTCGACCGCAACAACCGCCGTCGAATATCCCTCTTCGACCAACTTTGTGGCCCGCCTCCATCACGCCCCGCCGTCCTTCCACGCGCGGCCGTCGTCTCCATCGCGGGCCGACCAAAAGGTTCTCTTTGTTTCGTCCACGGCACGCGAACGCTCGTCGGGCCGCGGATATTTTGGAGGGGAAGTCCCGCGGGAGGACACAACGACCCGTGTTCGATACGACCCTGAGGCGACGCCGCCGTCTTCGGCCCGTGGCCGGCCACCTGTGGACGACCTAGCACGGCGTCGGTCGGTGAGCGCACACGCGGTGGCGGCCGGTTCTGGCCCCCACAAGCCGTTATCAGACCACCATGCAGGCGTTCGTCGACCATCGGACGATAAGTCGGACGGCAGCGCGGACACGGCCGTCGACGGCGAGGATGGGGACGACTCGGGCGAGGAAAAGATCTCGTCTGCGCTGTTTGTCCCCCACCAGAGTGTGGAGTCGAATGCGTCGCCGACGGCCCTGCCTGACAGTGCATCGAGCGCGAGCATCACGTCCATGACGCCGTCTCTCAGCCCACGGAAGCCGTCCCGCGATAATTTTCACGACTGGCGGCACCATGACGTCGAGCAGGGCGGGCACCGCGACCGGGAGGAGCTGGATCTGTCTGCGTATGGCCGGACGCCGCGGCAGTCGTCGATCGGCGACCATCCGTTTTCCGGCATCGCGGAATTGCGGCAGACCGCCCAGGGCCTGGCGCCGTCGGCCATGAGCAGCAACGAGGGGGCTCTGGCGCCGTCCTCGCTTTCGGGCTCGCAGTACTACGAGGAGCCGGTGCAGGAGCCGGAGCCGGTGGTGAACCAGCCGCTCGACGCGATCGAACTGATTCCGTACAAGCACCAGGTCGGCGGCCACACGACCCTGTGGCGGTTTTCCAAGCGTGCCGTGTGCAAACAGCTGACCAACCGGGAGAACGAGTTTTACGAAACGATTGAGCGGTACCACCGGGATCTGCTGCCTTTCCTGCCCAGGTGAGCCACTCTCTTCTTTTCCTTCCCTTTTCCTCTTCGGGCCCACCCAGTACTGACGTCATAGATATATTGGGGTCCTGAATGTAACGCTGCACAAACGGCCTCGTCGCAGGTCCACCGTGAAGAAGGACGACGGCGGCGTGGCGGACCGGAAGCAAGTCAGCGAGCTCAGCGCGCAGATCAAGGCCAGCGGCGGCGGCGGCGCCTCGTCGCATGCCCAAGATGACGCGCGCGTTGTGAGCCAGTCGATGCAGAGCATACCGACGCAGGCACCGACCGTGACGTTTATCGACAACCAGCACATCCTGCCGCGACACCTGTTGCAGCCGAACATGAGCCCGACGGGCGCGCCGCAATATATCTCGGGGGACTCGGCCGTGGAGCCGGACTATCTGCAGGATCTCGACGGCGCGCAGAACGACCTGGCGGCGTCAGAGCAAGCTGGAGGCGCGGCCCATGCCAACAGCTGGGGGGCCACCATGGTCAACAAGAAATTGCGCAACGAGGTTTTCAACGACGCGTTTCTTAAGCAGCCCGTGGACGTGCAAAAGTACCAAAAAGCGAGCACGCGGGCCATCCCGCGCAAGGCGTTGCAGCATATCTTGCGCCAGGCCAACTCGGAGACCAGCCTGGCAGTGCAGCGCGAGGAGCAGCACAGCTCGGACGCGACATCCATCAGCGGCGTGCTGCGGGCACGAGTGGCGCAGGCCCGGCTGATGCACGAACAAGGCGAAGTGGGCGCCAGCCACAGCAGCAACGAGGAGGCGATCCTGGACGACGCACCCGAAGACGTCACGGGCACTAGTGCTCCCGAAGCGCACATTGTGGTCGACCAGCTGCGTCCGCGGCACAGGCGGCGGCGATACTCGGGCACCGGCCTGCGACGGAGGCCCAAGAACGTGTCCGATCCGCGCGGCGACCTCAAGTACTACGAGGGCCCGGACGAGGCCGCGTACAAGGCCGATATCGAGGACACGGGGGCGACCAACACCAACACCAACACCAGCCGGTCGTCGTTTACCCTGTCGATCGAGTCGCCAGCCGACGATCAGACGATGGAGGAGCACGCGACGCCGCGGGCCTCTCCCCCATTTCAGTTCCGTGAGGAGCAGGCCAGCCAGGCCATGGTCAGCGCCAGCAGCACGACGCCGGCGCTGACGATCAAGAACCCCCTGCGCAGCCTAGGACACAGCGGCGCGATCTCAACCGGAATGTCGGAACTGCATGCGGCAGCGGCAGCCGGGGCGGTGTCGCCGCCGCCCCCGTTCCGCAAGATTCCGCGGCCGATCAACCCAAAGGAGGCGCAGCGGCAGACGGGCTCACGTCAAGAGTTTTTCCTGCTGCTGGAGGACCTGACGGCAGGGATGAAGCGGCCGTGCATGATGGACCTCAAGATGGGAACGCGGCAGTACGGAGTGGACGCGACGCCCAAGAAGCAAAAGTCGCAGCAGCGCAAGTGTGCGACGACAACGTCGCGCGAGCTGGGGGTGCGCATCTGCGGGATGCAGGTGTGGGACGCGGCCACGCAGTCGTACACGTTCCGGGACAAGTACTATGGGCGCAACGTCAAGGCGGGACAGGAGTTCCGCGACGTGCTGCAGCGGTTTCTGTACGACGGGCGGGACCTGTACAGCATCCTGCGGCAGATCCCGGTGATGCTGGACAAGCTGGCGCGGCTGGAGACGATTGTGCGGCGGCTGCGCGGGTACCGGTTCTACGCGGCGAGCCTGCTTGTATTTTACGACGGAGCGCAGAGCGAGGCGGCCGACGGGGCGGCCGACGATCGGGACGACCTGGACGAGCGGGACGAGCGCTACGACACGGCGGTGGAGGACTCGACGGACGTGCCGACGGACACGGAGGACGCGCGCGAGGCGGTGGCGCGGCGGCAGCAGGGCCGGCGGCAGAGGCGGCGCAACCGGCACATGGTGGATTTCAAAATGGCCGACTTTGCCAACAGCGTGACGGCGGCGGACCTGGCCAAGGACCGGCCGTGTCCGCCGCAGCACGCGGGCGACGTGGACCGGGGCTTCATGCGCGGCCTGCGCTCGCTGCAGCGCTACCTGCGGCAGATCCAGCGGGACGTGCGGGCGGAACTGGGCCTTGCCGGACGGCTGCGGGACGGGGACGTGGATGCTGACATGGACATGGGTATGGATATGGACATGGACGTGGATGTGGGCGAGCTCTCGCTAGACGACGGGGCCGAGGACGCGGCCGACAACATGGACGACGGCGACGTGAGCGAGTGAGGGCGGAGGCGGCGTTTTGTGTCATGCTTTTTGTTTTTGTGTTTTTGTTTTTTGTTTTTCTGTGTTTTTTGTTTTTCTGTGTTTTTTGTGTGTTTTGTGTTTTTGTGCTTTCTTCTGTCACCGTCTGTCATCGTTTGTTGCTGCGTTTTGATTCTACTTTCACGCTCCTGCTCTTCCTTTTCCAGCCGTTCTGCCTATCAGGGTTTTTCCAAAGCGGGTCACAGCGCGAGAGGGACACTTGGGGCGCAGGTTGCCGTTTTTATGTTTATGTTTCCTTGATGTTTCTTCTCATACCCCCCTGTTTTGCCGCATTTTTTTTTCCTGGCGTCCTACAATGTGTTTATGACTTTGTCGTTTTTTTTGTCAAACATCCCGTCCGGCTGCCCGCAAGCCGCGGACGCTATGACCGATAGACTGTGTACGAGGGCGACGCGTGTCGTGGCTGGTTTTCGGGTTCATTTTTCTTTCTTTTCCCTGGGCGGGTTACAAGTAAGATACTGTTGGGGGGTGGCCGGGCGGATGGGAAAACGGGACAAGGGACACACACACGGGAGGGCGTGGGCATTATTAGAATGATATCGTAGACGGGACAACCAGGAATGGATTCATGAGTGCGAACGGATGCAAAAATGTGTTGCTATAAGAAGCTCCAAGAGCAGCGGATGCCGTACGACGTAATAAGAGTAACAGCCCTAGTCTAAGCGGACTCGACAGCAGTGCAGCAGAAGCAGCACAAAAAAGGAGAGTGAAAAAAGCAGGCAACACCAACCGAACCAAAACCAATATGCAAGACAAAATACGAGTACAAGATCAGTCTTGCGCACTTCCCCGACGCCTCTGGCAAGACGACTCTTTTATGACACAGGCGACTATTTTCACATTTGTGCATTGTTTTCGTGTTTCCGCGTTTCCGCGTTTTGCGCGTTTGCGCGTTTCCGTGTCTGCGCCTGTTTTTGTCTATACTGCGCTGTAGCCGCCACGACTGCCGCTGCCCTGGAGAGTGTTGATGAGGCGGCGGATCCAGTCGCGCAGGAGGTAGGGAACATCGCGGAGCGTGTCGCCGTGGGGAAGCAGGTCCCAGCCGCGGGCGCCGTAGCGGTTGTAGTTGAGCCAGGAGCCGAAGATGAGGTAGGAGGCGGTGGCGAGGAAGGCCCTGAAAGTCAGCGGGGAGGAGCGAGGAAAGAAAGAGAAAGATAGAAACGAGCGAAGCGAGGAAAGAAGAAAACGAGCGAGGCGAGAAAAGAAGAAAACGAGCGAGGCGAGGAAAGAAGAAAACAAGCGAGGCGAGGAAAGAAAACGAGCGAGGCGAGGAAAGAAGAAAACAAGCGAGGCGAGGAAAGAAGAGAAAACGAGCGAGGCGAGGAAATAAGAAAACAAGCGAGGCGAGGAAAGAAGAGAAAACGAGCGAAGCGAGGAAAGAAGAAAAAACGAGCGAAGCGAGGACAGAAAGAAGAGACGTACAAGATGACAAACCAGGTAAAGAGGCCCCAGTGCTCGCGGGCGGCCTCGGCGGCGCCCTCGCAGGCGTAGCGGGTGTGCCAGGTGAGGCGGAGGGTGCCGACGGCCTTGTCGCCGTCGCTGTCGTGGACGTCGTAGGAGACAAAGACCAGGGCGGGCGGCTCGCCCTCGCGCATGAGCTGCTTCTCGGCGGGGCCGTCCTGGGCGGTGCTGGCACGATCGTTGGTGGTTTCACCAGTCGTGTTGCCGACGATGCCGCCATCGAGGCCGTCGCCGGCCACCCACTCGCCCTCGGTGCCCTCGCGGTCGCGGTCGCACAGCAGCTCGACAATGACGCGCTGGTCCTGGCGGTCGGCGACGGGGCCGTCGAGCGGGTAGCGGCCGCCCTGCAGGACGAGGCGGACGCCCTCGCGCTGGGCGTCGGCGTTGGAGTCGGCCGTCTTGAGGCGCTGGGCCTTGTGGTCGAGGGCGCCGCCGCCACGGTCCTCGAGGCTGCCGGCCAGGGGGATGACCTGGCCGATGCCGGTGACGCCTTCGGTGTTGCGCCAGCGTTTTATAGCGCAGGCTGGGGGGGGGGGTCAGAGAGGGTTTAGAGAAGAGAGAGAGAGGGAGGAGCAGAGGACAAAGGAGGAGCAAAGGAGGATAGAGGGAAAGAAAAAAAAAAGAAAAAAAACCCACCCCAGCTTCCGTTTGGACAATCTTCCGCCTTGGGCACGCCGGCCTTGCGCTCCAGCGGCCCGCACAGGTTCAGGGTGTAGGTCGTGTTCTGGTCAGTGGGCGGCGTGTGCTGCGTGGTGACGACCGAGTGCGGTCCCTTGAGAGCGCCAAGGTCAAACGTCTGTCCGTCGGCCTGGATGTGGTCGCAATGCAGCATGGCCGCCGCCGGCCGGGCCACGAGCATGCCCACGAGGAGCAGTGGCGAAGACGGCCACTTCATGATGGGCGTAGGAGAGAGATGGGGAAGAGAAGAGCGAGATCGAGATCGAGATCAAAACCGAAATCGAGATCGAGATCCAGACAGCAACAGCGAGCGAGAGATTCACAAATCCGAGAGAGCCGCGGGGAACCGGGCGGCGATGGGGCCCAAAACACGGGGGGGGGGGAAAGGTTCGAGTTCGACGTCTTTCGGGACGGCTGGGAAAGCAAGAGACGGTCGGAGACGAGGGCCAGGGAAAAGGGGGAGGGAATCGGGGCGGAAGGTCGGCGTTGCCAAGTCGAATGGCAACCAAGACGGCGCGGAATGAGGCACTGGATCGGAACAAAAAAAAAAGAGGGCCGCAGCGTGAGAGGTCGAGTGCTCGTCGCGTTGCGTTCTGGTCGGCCGGCCGTGACGAAGCAAGTCGGAAGGCCAGGGCCAAAGCTCCCCAGGCGCCAGTCAAGGATTCCGTCATAGGACACGTGACGGGAGCTGACTGTGAATTCCTGACATATCAGGCGTGGATGGAGACAGACTACTTGCAGACAGCAAGTATTTTAATATGACGACTTTGTATCGAACACCACCCTAGATCTCCAAATAACGTTTGGCTCTTCCCGACTGTGTAGCCATGGCCACGGTTATAGCTGCTGCTTGTGCTGCATCGGTCCTTGTCTGGCAGAGCTTCCTTGATCCCAACGAGAGACTGCAAGCAACACACCTGTACGAGTAGTCGCAGCCGATGGCTTGGATGGGTCACGTGGCGTTCCGGGTGGAGTCGTCCACAGTAGCATGGCGCCCTATTCCGTTGTGCGAGTACGGGCATTCCTGCCTCCTACGACGTACTCCGTACATCCTACAGGCGGAACAGTCGCTGCGACTGCCCAATGCGGCCATTGGGGGAACAGAAGCACTGCTCCACGTAGCCTCCACGCAAAGATGCGTGCGGAAGGAGCAAGGTTCATTTCCTAGCAACAGGTCCACAAGTCCACAGTGCCCCTCTTTTTTGTCTCCTCTTATTGTCCAAACTCTCGCGTCGGGCATTGCTCGGCCGCACTCGTCGGTCGATTGCGTGACGCCCACCCCCGCTCCGATGGACTACAAGGAAACAGACGGCCGGGCCGGGTCCGAGTCGATCGTGCCCCGGACGGCCTTGGCGATGCCGGCCGACGCGGACGAACGCAAGGCGTTTCTGGAGGGCCTGGTAGCGAGACTGCAGCTGAACGAGATCTGGATGTTGCAGACCCGGTTGGCCAGACTGGACCTGCGCACGGACATCTTTGGACGTCTGCCGCCGGAGCTGCAGATGATGGTGGCGGACCGGCTGGCGCCGGCCGACCTGGGCAGCTGCCTGGACGTGTCGCGGCCGTGGCGACGGGCGTTTCTGCACGAGACGATGCGCAAGGCGCAGGCGCGACGCTGCTTTCCGGGACTGCTCGAGTACACGGAGGTGGTGGAGGAGACGGCGGTCACGGGGACGGGGACGGGGACGGGGACGGGGACGGTAGAGACGCGAACCGGCGAGACGGCCAAACCGGAAAAGACTGACAAGACTGAAAAGACGGAAAATACCCCCAAAAAACCACACAACACGCCAGACAGCATCTTTGCAGACACGGCGCGCAGGTACTCGGCCCGGGCTGGGGGCCGTTTCCGGGACGTCCGGCGCCATGTGCGACTGCCGGACGACAACCCCCCAGATGTGGATATTGGCAAGCCCGAGTACGCGTACGGCCGCGTCTTTTGGCGGTGGAAATTCGGCAGCACGCTGCACATTCTGGTGAACGACCTGCGCGGCGGCGGCCGGTGGCAGCGCTTTGCCGTGCGCGACGACGTGCTGCGGGGCGAGATGGTGATAGAGGTCACATTTGGCGACGAGTTGGCCGTGGTCATCTTTACCGGCACGCGTATGTGAGTTGATTTTTTGTTTCCGAGAAAAAGATCGAGCCGTCTGGGCCAGCCGGGGCCGACCAAGCCGGCTGCAGCTGACCCGACAGACTGGCGCTGCATCTTGACACGGGCGAGCAGCACACCAAGCAGATGCCGGCACAGATCAGCCAGGCCGCGACGCTGGGCCGCCGGGTCTTGGTGCTCGCGCAAGGCTGCCTGTACGAGTGGACCGTGTCGGCAGGCGGCGG
Organism: Leptographium galeiforme; assembly: GCA_004028395.1. Classification (NCBI taxonomy): domain Eukaryota; kingdom Fungi; phylum Ascomycota; class Sordariomycetes; order Ophiostomatales; family Ophiostomataceae; genus Leptographium; species Leptographium galeiforme. Next base: position 57,548 of record RQWE01000112.1, read on the forward strand.
CGGCGGCGGCGGCGCGGTGCGCGAGGTCGACCTGACGGGGCTGGAGCCGCGCCATCTGCAGCCAGACCCAAACCGGGAGCTGCGGCTGCCGGGTTTCTTTGTGCTGGACCCGCTGCGGCCAGACGTCTTTTTCCGCGTCAACTTTGTGCTCGTCAGCGTCAGGCGCGGCATAGCGACGACGCCGCCGAACACGAACACGACAAATTGGCTCGCGGGCACGCTCACCCTTTTCGTGCACGAGTTTTGCGCGCGGCAGTACCGGCAGACGTACGCGTACGAGCACTTGTTTATCGAAAAGGCGTTTCCCTCGGCGCTGATCGAGACGGCTCTGTCGGCGCGGTGCGACGGCCGCGGCACCTTTGTCTTGCTGGCGTGGCGGGTCAGCGCGGCCGAGGCCAGGGCCGGCATACGCACACCCGTGGTGCCGTCGATGCCGGCGGTGCAGCTGCCGGCGCCACCGGAGAGTACATTGATGGCGTGGCACGAGCTGTCGCTGTGCGGCGTGAGCGCGCTGACCTTTAACGTGTACTCGCGCACGTTTGCCCATGCGTATTTCCGGCTGCCGCCACTGACGCCGATCTTGGGCGCCGACCGGCCGGCGGCGCTGCGTGTGCATATTTGGAACGACACGCTGGTCACCATGGTGGACCGCTACCGCGAGCCCGCCGACCCCGAGCGGCCCGGCAGGCCCGGCCGCACTGGCGAGATGCGCCACGCCGCGCCCCTGCTCATGGCCTTTGACAATGCCCTGGGCGAGACGGCGGCCCTCGTGTCGCCACGGCCCTTTTCGGCCGTGCCGGTGTGCAGCGCCCACGATGCCGACGATTCTACAGACGACGCCGTCCGCTGGCCCGTCGACGACGCCGCCTGGGCCGTCACCGACTGCCGGCTGCGCTACCTGCTCGACCTCGACGCCGGCTGGACGGCGCCCACCAATTCGCGCACCATTGGGAGCGACTACCGCCACCTGCGAAACAACCACCTCATGGGCGACGACGACTTTCTCGTGGCCGTGTGGAATGACGAGCACACCGTGTGGCGGTTCTGAAAACCACAAGACCCGCGGCATGCATCCCTCTTGGTCCGGCAGCCCGAAACCGATCCCGCGTAAAAGGGTAGTGTGCTGTGGCTGCTGTGGCTGCTGTGGCTGCCGTGGCTGCCAAGCAACCTCCAAAATACGGAGTACACCCAAAACTGCCCCACTTCCATCCGCGGTTGGCCCAGTGCACATGGGCCGGACTGGGGCCTTTGACAGGCTAATCGTCGCGCTATGAAGGCGAACCAGTAGTATCCAAACAGGAAAAAAGAAGACACAAGGCGGGCTCCTCCCCATTCATCCGAATCCACCCGAGATGGAGATGGGCTGCCGTCCTGCCAATGAGGCACGCGTGCGGGGCGGGTCTCGCGCGCCGGCGTTTGGGGCCCATTGGAGAGCGAAGCGGGACGAGAGGCAGAAAGAGCACTGCGAAACGGGTACGACGGTACGACGTACGCTTCAGTGGGCTCGGTTGCGGCGTTGCTTCTGCCGTGTAGTACTCGTAACTTCCGGAGCGGCCACAAAAAAAAAAAAAAGACGCTCACAATTTTTTAATCCTCCTTGCCATTGGACTATTCCGCACCCATTTTCCCATTTTCCCCCTTCTTCCTCTCCAGCATATCACCATTTGCGTCGACCCTTTGACAGTCGCTCCCCCCCCCTCCACTCCGTCCTCTTTTTTTTTCTGGTCCTCTTGCTTCCTCCTCGTCCTTCACAATGGCGGCCCCCTCGCAGCCCGAGGGCTTTAACCTCTACTCGCGCTTCGCCCTGGCCGGCGCCGTGTGCTGCTCGGTCACGCACGGCTCGCTGACGCCGGTGGACGTGGTCAAGACGCGCATCCAGCTGGAGCCCGAGGTGTACAACAAGGGCATGATTGGCAGCTTCCGCCAGGTGATCAAGAACGAGGGCGCGGGCGCGCTGCTGACGGGCGTCGGCCCGACCTTTGCCGGCTATTTCCTGCAGGGCGCCTTCAAGTTTGGCGGCTACGAGTTCTTCAAGCAGCAGAGCATCAACGTGCTCGGCCTCGACACCGCGTCCAACTACCGCACCGCCGTCTACCTGGCCTCGTCCGCGGCCGGCGAGTTCTTTGCCGACATTGCCCTCTGCCCGCTCGAGGCCACGCGCATCCGTCTGGTGGCCGACCCGACCTATGCCAACGGCCTGATTGGCGGCTTCGGCAAGATCTACCGCACCGAGGGACTCGGCGCCTTTTACGCCGGCTTCGGGCCCATCCTGTTCAAGCAGATCCCCTACACCATGGCCAAGTTTGTCGTCTACGAAAAGGCCGCCGAGGCCATTTACCGCCAGTTCCCCAAGAAGGACATGAGCGACTCGCTCCAGACCGTCGTCAACCTGAGCTCCGGTCTGATTGCCGGTTTCGCCGCCGCCCTCGTCTCCCAGCCCGCCGACACCATGCTGTCCAAGATCAACAAGACCAAGGGCCTGCCCGGTGAGGGCACCACCTCGCGTCTGATCAAGATCGCCAAGGAGCTCGGCTTCCGCGGCTCGTACTCGGGCATCGGCACCCGTCTGTTCATGGTCGGCACCCTGACCTCGCTGCAGTTTGCCATTTACGGTATGTTCTTTTGGGACCCCTCTCGTCTCCCTCCCCTCCCATTCTCCCCCCCCTTTCACCCCACTAACTTGCCCAGGCGACCTGAAGAAGGCCCTTGGCGCCACCGGCGGCGTCGAGATTTCGAAATAGACGCTAGACGCACGTATAGAACACCCACCCCCCGGGCCAGTCAGGAGTGTACCAGTAGCAGCAACCCAAAGAATAGATTTCTGTTAATGTCATGGCTGGCCAACAACGACGGGCTCGCCGCCTCCGCCTGTGCTGTATCTTCCATAGCATGCAGCCCCTGCGAGGCTGTCGCGCCGCAAAACATTTCTCCACTTGACTACGCGTGTCCCCATGGTTGGGATAAAGATAACTGTGCATTCAAACGTGACTGGTCCTGAAAATACCTGAAAATAATAGTATCAAATAGCCTGCCGCGCCCCCTTCTTTTTGTTCCCCTTCCGGTGGGAAAACGAGCCGCATAAACCGGCGGCCGCACAAGAGCAAACCAAGCAGTGAAAAGTAAAAAGTAAACAAGTAAACATGCAAGAAAACCAGACAACCCACCAGAGCCACGGACAGAAAAGAGTCAGGCATAGGCTCGCGAGAGTTTGAAAAAAACGTTGAAAAGACGGCTAGAGCGCCCTCCCGGTCAAAGTAGACAGGCACTAGGACGGACGTCGGCCCTGTGAATATCGGGTGGCGGCAATCTCTCCAGCCATCGAGGGGTATAACAAAAAAAAAGCGAGGAACCGAGGAAAAAAGAGAACAAGGAAAACAAGGAAGAAAGAAGAAAAAAAAGAAAACAAAAACAAAAGGAGCCGCAACCCGCACCATCGAAACAGCCTGCCGCAAATCATCCAAACGAAAAAACACACACATCAACGCCACGCCGCCCCGTCAGAATCGCTCGTCCTCGTCCAACTCCTCCTTGACATACACCGGGGTCCTGTCATGCTCCTCCTTCTTGATACACACCGGGGCCCTGCCATGCTAGTGCAGGCCCTGCTGCATCATCCCGCCCAGGCCGCCCATGCCCTGCGCCATGCCCTGCACCAGGCCCGGGTTCATGCCCGGGTTCATGCCGGGACTGATGCCCGGGCTCATCCCCTGCGTCATCGCCTGCTGCATCCCCGGCGTCATCCCCTGCACCATGCCCTGGTGCATCCCCGTCGGCAGCACCTGCGGCATCCCCTGCGGCATGCCCTGGCCCATGCTGTGCGGGATGCCCTGCTGCAGGTTTTGAAGGCCCTGTGGTACCCCTTGCGGCATCCCCTGCGGCATCCCCTGCGGCATCCCTTGCGGCATGCCTTGCGCCATGCCCTGCGCCATGCCCGGCGTCATGCCCGGCGTCATGCCCTGCGACATCATGCCCTGTCCCATGTGCTGCTGCTGCTGCTGCTGCTGCTGCTGCTGCTGTTGCTGTTGCTGCTGTTGCTGCTGCTGCTGCTGCTGCTGCTGGATCAGCGCCGCCCGCCGCTGCTGCTGCATCGACTGCAGCGACTGGCTGACGAGCGTCTGCGCCTGCGCCAGACAGGCCTTGTTGAGCCGCTCCAGCTCCTCGGGCGGGATGTTCTTCTCGTTGCCGCCGTACCGCGCCGCCAGGGTCCCGATGCTGGCCGCGTAGATGCGCGCCCGCTGCGTCTGCACCTGCTGCACCAGCGCCAGGCTGTGCTGCTGCTGCGTCCGCTGCTGCTGCAGATGCTGCATCTGGTTGATCTGCGCCGGAGACAGGTTCATGCTGTTGGCCGCCGCCATAATGTTCTGCCCGCTCATCATCTGCCGCTGCAGCATCTGCTGCTGCTGAGCCTGCTGCTGCTGGGCCTGCTGGGCCTGCTGCTGCTGCTGCTGCTGCTGCATCTGCAACATGGCATGGGGGTTTTGTTGTTGCTGCTGCTGGGCCTGCTGCTGGGCCTGCTGCTGTTGCAGCTGCAGCATGGCGTGCGGGTTCTGCTGTGCCGCCGCCGCCGCGTTGCGCATCTGCATCTGCAGCAGCCGCTGCTGGGCCGCCAGCTGCTGCTGGGCCTGCGGGTTGTTCTGCATCATGGCCTGCATGCGCTGCTGGTGCAGCCGCTGGTTCTGCTGCGCCGCCGCCAGCTGGGCCGGCGTCATGTTGGCCATCTGCGGCGTGCCCACCATGCCCTGCTGCATCATGTACTGCTGCGGCGTCAGCATGCCCGGCTGCGGGCTCGCCTGGGTCGCCATCCGCGGTGTCTGCGCCAGCTGCTGTGGCCGGCTGATGGGCGTCGCCGCCTGCGCCATGTTCGGCGTCGCGTGCGGCATCCGGGGCGTACCCGACGGGTGGCTCTGCTGGCTGCCACGCGCCGACATGGTCGCCGCCATGGGTGCCGCCATGGGGCCGTGGGTCTGCACCACGGAAGGCGGCCGCTGCGGGCTGCCGGCCCGGCTCGACGTCGATGCCTGCATGGCCACCGCGCCCACCATCGGCGACGACATGGCCTGGGGCGTGTTCTGTCGGCCTCCCGGCGACGCGGCCCCCGCCTGTTGCTGCGCCGCCTGCAGCCGCGCCTGCATCTGCGCCGCCTGCTGCGCCGTCATCCCGCCGGGGAACCCGCCGCTCATGCCGGCCAGGCCGTTGTGTGCCTGGCCCATTGCTGCTGCTGCCGCCGCCGCCGCCTTTTGCGCATTGACCTGCGCCGCCTGCTGGCTCGGCGTCTGCGGCCGGCCCTGCATCTGCGCCTGGTTCGCCTGCGCCTGTGCCTGCTGCATCTGCAACTGCGCCTGGTGGGCCCGGGCTTGCGTCTGCTGTTGCTGCAGCTGTGCCTGCGACTGCGCCTGTGCCTGGGCTTGCGCCTGCGCCTGCTTGAGCACCATGGCCCGCCGTTGGACCTCCTGCTTCGCCTGCACCTGGTCGCGCGCGGCCTGGGCTGCCTTTTGCTGCATCTGCTGCTGTTGCTGGAGCTGCTGTTGCTGCTGCTGCTGCTGCTGCAGCTGTTGTTGCTGCAGCTGCTGTTGCTGTAGTTGCTGTTGCTGCTGCAGAACTTGTTGCTGCCTCAGCCGCTCCTGTTCCCGCTGTTCCCGGAGCTGCTGCTCGCGCAGAGCGGCCGCTTGCTGCTCGGCCTTTTGCTGTGCCAGCTGGCGCTCGCGTTCCACCTGCTTCACCTTTTCGAGCTCCTTGCGCTCCTTGTGCTCCCGCTTGATCTCCTCGATCAGTTTGAAGCGCTCGAACCGGGGCTCAAAGGCCGCCGCGACGCCCTGAGCGTCGCCGTCGTTGCCGTTTGTCGTGCCCTGGGCTCCGCCGCCACTGGCATGCAGCCGCTCGTCGAGTGTCAACATGTAGCGCTCAAAGTCCGCCGCCGCCGCCTCGTCGGCCGCCATTTCTGCCACCGTCCGCTTCCGCGTCTTGGGCTGCGGCGGCGGGTGTGAGTGGTCGGGGTGTGCCCGTGCTTCTAGTCGTCGAATGACGTCCTCCACACTCTTGGCCGGCTCCAGGTCGAGCTCGGCGGACGTCGCGTAAATCACGCGCGCCTCAAACTCGGCAATGTTGGCGCCGTCCAGCTCCATGCGTTCTCGCTTCAGCTTCTTGGACGGCGGGCCAGCGCTTGGCGGCACTGCCGTCATTGGTGTTGGTGGTGGAATATACGTCATGCCGTTGGCATCCCGCCGCGTTTCGGTGCCGCGAGGTGTGATGGCCTTGACGGCCATGTCCACATGTAGGCTCTGCGCCGTCGGATGCAGGACCACGGTGAAGACCCGCGGTTTCGAAGGCTCCTTATTCTTCGGCTCTTCGGGCAAGGGCGCATTCTCTTGTCCAGCGGCCGCTTCCGAGGTCGTGTCCTTGGTCGCGCCGCCGGCGTCTGGCGTGATGTTGTCGCGGGGAAACGGGGCATAGGGCGATGGGGTGAGGTAGGGGTTGTAGTTGTGGATGGAGAACGGGACCGTCTTGCTGTTGGACGACGCGGCCGCGCGAACCGCCTCTTTGGATTGCGCCGCCGCCTTGTGATCGTGGACCTGGACGATGAGACACCCTTCGTAAAAGGGGACGCCGCCCTGCACAAAGAACTCGACGAGGTCCTGGGGGACCGTGCGAGCCTTGACGTGTTCGAGAAAGATGCGCATGGGCGACTTGTAGGGGAAGATGCCGTCCTGCTGGTCGAAGCGGAAATGGGTCGCGTGCATGTGCACCACCAGCGACGGCGGGTTGCCGGCGTACTTTTTGAGAATGTACTTGTCCGTCACGACTGACGAGTCAGCACGGCGCGCCACGAGAAACAGACACAGACAGGCCGTCCAGGCTTACCATAGGGGGGCGGCTCGACGGCCAGGGCCACCGTCGAGTCCGTCGCGATGCTGCCGTTGCGCATGCCGCCATGGGCCTTGCTGCTGCGGTGCGCGGCACTGTGGGAGATGGAGTTCTCGCGGCGGACGGGCCGTGCGGGTGGCCGCACCGGCGTGACGGTCATGCCGGCCGGACCAACCATGGCGGACTTGGCCGCCGGCGTCGGCTTCTTGGACGCGATCGACGGCGAGGGCGACGACCGGATCGAGTTGGCTCCATTGGTTTGGATGCCCGACGGCATCGGCCGTTTGGCCTTGGTCGGGATGGTGGGCGGCGGCACGGCAGTCACGGAAATGGGCGCCATCGTGGCCGCGGGCATGTTCTTGTTGTCAAGGGCGAAAGGGATGGGGGGGTCGAGTCAAGCAAAAAAAACCCCCGAAAGAAAGGGACCGATATTCCCCCGGGCACGCGGCGCGTCGCCGAAGCGGCTTCGCTGCCCCGACCGCAAAGCAATGTCCCTGCAAGAGTTACCGCGCGACGCGAAATGCGCTCGTGGCAATCATCGGTGGCAGCAGGAACCCGAAAGTCGCAAGTCGGAAAGCGCAGGTTGGGCTCCGTGGGCTCCCTCTCTCTCTCTGTTTCCGATAAACGGATCAGGGGGTCTTTTTGACAGAAATCAATAAAAAATGAGCGGCAGTCGGCGCGGGGCGACACGGCGACAAATCGATTTTCAGACACGTCGACCGGGAGATGGAGCGATTGACAAGCCGATGAGACCGAGATGGCGATGGTGGTGATGATGCTGGTGCTGCTGTTGATGGAGGGATGGACAAGCGAGAGGGAACAATCGTCGGCTGGAGAGTGCCCCCGGCCAGACAACCTTAGTCAGCCGAATTATCTCGCCCTAGCAATATTGTACGGAGAAACAGTAGACGGCAAAAGTACGGTGGACCGAATGCGAGCAGTGTGAGCGTGTGAGCGTCTCCGCGGGAGACAGAGGTGCGATCGCGACAGCAGACGGCGTGGAAAGAGGTCCTACAAGCAAAGACCTTTGGTGATGCGCAACGAGATCCGTGGGCCCGGTCGCGTCCTTGGGCGTCTTGGAACGTGTGGGGTTGAGGTCAAGCGTCTAGTATTCGGTTTGGGAATTTGGGCCCGCAGCCTTTTTGTTGCTGGAAAAGTCACGTGACGACGTCAGTAAGTCGCCAACAGACCAACATGTCATGGAGCAGGTAACACAGATAACACAGACACACACAGTTGCAGTTCATAAATGGTCATAAATCTCAAGGAAAAAAAGCACAGACAGTCGAGGCCAAGTGTGCCAGCCTCAGCCATCTGGCGCCACAGAAAAATACCGCTCTCTGTCTCGTCTCACTACGCGTACTTGTCCATCCTCCTGTTGAGTCTCTCTTGTTCGCTCCCTCGCTCAGCCTGACCCCCCCCCCCCCCCCCCCCCCCCCCCCCCCTCCCCTCCCCCACCTACTCCTGCCCCTGCACGCGACGGATCCAGTCGTCGTTGATGCGCGGCCCGTCGACGACCACGACGCCGCGGCCACGGCCGACGCGGTCCTCGCGCTGCCACCAGTTCTGGGCGGGCGCCTCGCGGCCGGGCTTTTCAGCCTCGGACTCGCTGTCGGCCAGGCCGCCGTGGCCGCCGTCGGCGCCGACCACGACGACCACGTCGTTGCGCATCCAGGTCTGCAGCTGGTTGACCAGCGAGCCGCTGTCGCCCGTGAGCGACTCCTGCACGTACACCACGTCCGGCTCGAGCAGGTGCAAAATGTGGGCGTGGCTCGTCGGCGCCGAAAAGGGGATGATGTCGCTCTCGCGCTCGACCAGGCCGAGCGCCTGCGCGTGCACGGCGCCGTAGGAGCGGTCGTCGGCCGGCGGCGCGGCCGGCACCGTGGTCGGCCGGGCCTCGGGCGACTGCGCCGCGTCGGTGGCAATGTTGGAAAACGACGAGCTCAGCGAGGCCGGCCGCTTTCCGCTGGCGCCGGCGGTGCCCGGCTCGAGCAGGCCGGTCTCGCGCAGGCTGGGCGCGTAGATGAGCACGAATATCCGCACCTTGGAAAAGTCCGCTTGCCGGGGAATGTACGAAAGGATCGACTGTAGCAGTCGGTCAGCAGGTGGTACAAGAAGCCAGAAAATAAAGCAGGGACAGGCAAACCCACCGCGTGCTCATGGTAGTCCTCGTCCAGGTTCTGGTCGTCGCCCGGCGCCGCAACGACCAAGGCAACCGTCTTGCGCTTGCGGCTGGCGCCCGTCTTGGACACGGCCGAGGCGCGCTCCCGGCGCGCGTCCGCCTCCTCGGACCAGGTCTCGTGGTCGGCGTAGGCGTCCTTGTCGCCCTCGCGGATCGACGCCAGCGCGCCACCGACGGCGGCCGAGGCAGCGGCCACGCCGGCCGACACGCCCTTGCTCGCACTGCCCACCCACTG